>OMKL01005811.1:5600-20390 GCA_900302295.1 Parasudis fraserbrunneri
CCCGGAGGAAACCCACGCAAACATGGGGAGAACATGCAAACTCCACACAGAAAGGCCCCGTGCTGGGGTTTGAACCCAGGACCTTCTTGCTGTGAGGCAACAGTGCTAACCACTGCATCACCGTGCCACCAGTGTTGCTGGAGTGAATACCTTAGTGCCTTAAAAGAATACCCCACCAAAAAAATGAAGCAGTTTTAATGAAGCCCATAATACACACATATCCCAAAACTATAAACTAACTCTTTTCTACAAATTAATTTGATTTGAGAGTTATTGAGTTAAAGAGTTGGAATGGGTGATATAATTATGATGTCACATATTCCAGGAAGTATAAAAACAGGTCAGTGAAATTATGAAAGTAAAAACAAACTAAAAAGCAAGATCTTTGATTATGCCTCTCTGGGTATTTTTTTAATTTTTTGTATTTTTTTTTACAGTTTACATAAACGAAACCTCGGATTTTTCCTAAAATTGCTTTATTTTTTTAGATGTATTTGTTTACACTTTGTCCATATTCAGTAAACGTCACAGAATGTACTTCACTGGGTCGTTAAAAGTCCTCTTAAAGCTCAAATTCGAGTTCGAAATGCATGACTTTTAAGGAACTATTTTTCCACCTATATGAAAATTCAATGCATAAATTTGAATGGCTTGTATTAGAATTATAGTCATTTTAAATTAAATAAAAGGTGTGATTTACAAAAGGGTGAATTACCTATATCTAGCAAGTCACCTTTCAGTCTTGCAGCTGAAAAGGTAACAAACAAAAACTTTATGTGCCTCAAATAACACACCAAATCAAATGCTCAAACCACCTCGTTTGTCGTTTGTTAGCTATGGGCTCGGCAGCCAAAGTAAAGACACACACTGACAACAAATTACTGTATAGAGCTTGGCACCCCAAATATACACCAACACAATATTTTGAGGAATAGGCTATGAAATCAAAGCAAACAAACAACACAGTAAGAATAATCTTTCGTCTAACCATAGGTCTAGTCCAGCATGCTATCCATCCCCTGGGATCCTTGTCAATGAACGTGGCTTGTTGAATGAAAAAGGATTTAAAGAAAATCCAGACGGTTTAGTTAACGTTCATTGCTAATCAAAACGGAACTATCATCTCTTGTCTGACCGCTAGCCTACACACCGAGGTTAGCTAATCAACTTTCACTTTCTCACAGATGTGCGCCAGCCTATGTATTGTGCCCACGGCTCTGTGCAGACACACACACACACATACAAGCAGAGGGCATTGCAACAAAAGGCACTTATTGGCAACAAATGAGACAAAAAATATGTGTGAACAACACTGTAAAGCATGGGGTGTGTCTTAGCAGCTGGTGGAATTGTACAACACCTGAATCTTCCTCGATCACAAGGAATACACTGGCAATCCAGGGACTAAACTCAATGAATGGTCTTTATTTACCAAGAATAAAATAGCAGTCTTTAGAATAGTTGGATTACATGAGAAGTACAGGTACGATGGGTTGTGAATGTCAGGATGTTTGTGTGTGTGGTTTCTGCAATAACCAAAAAATATACTTAACAGAATATTAGCAAAATGTATAAATATATATTCAAAAAACACAAGATCAGACACAATAACCTTATACCGGCAGGCTTGCATGCTTACATCAACATTCAAGATGCATAGAAATTATGTGGAAATTAGCTGCAATATTTGGAATATTCCACAAGATGGAGCTCCAACACAAGCAGTATATGGTGTCCATTAAAGGGATAGTTTGGATTTTAGGACATTAAGTGGTATGAAATACTTGCCAGTAATGTAATCGAAGCAAAGCTATTAGCTTACTTACCGAGTCCTGTGGTCGGAGTTCTGGCCGGAGTAGTTTGGTTGTCACTGTCATAATCTGGAAATTCTCTGTAATTCATACATAACTGTATATGTCCGTTGCAGTTTTTGTCTCCGTTGCATGTTGTATTAATTTAACCACTTTCTTCAGGGCCAGGGCATTGGTGGACATGCCCATTGGTGGACATGCCCTGACAGTAGTAAACAGAGTTATAATTAAATCCCTGCCATTGATTGATTATTTTGATCCGATCTTGTTTGATTTGTTTTTCGGATTGTAAAAGGAGGAGAAGAATGAGATGAGTAAGGCATTTTTTCCAAATCTGAAGTGCTTTGTGCCAACATGATCTTTTGGTGTGATAACTGTAACTAATTTTGTAGTAGTTCTAAAACCACCACATAAAACAAGTAAAATTTGAAACATTATTCTATAACAACAGTCATCTCTGACTTGACATCATGTGGATAATTAAAAGAATATTGATCTGCATGTTCGTATCAAAGGATCTCCGTTTGCGGTCTTTGTGAGTTCCACATTGGTGAGTTACATAATGCCATTTCTCCATTGTGAATGCTGGTAGACAAAAATAGACTCGATATTTAACTTTTCAAATTCAATTTTGAAAATAAGGTGATGGATAGAAAACATTACAATGATCACATTTTTGACCTTGTAAGGAAATGTTGAGGTTTTTGGTCTCTTAACCAACAATGTTTGCATGTGCGAAAATCCGGGTTTGGTTGCACTGAGCCACATATGCTAGTGCCCACTACAAGGGTTATTAGCATTAGCTTGGAACCATATTAGCTAAATTGGTTAACATCAGCCAGTAATTTGAAGGTTCCAAAGTAATATAAACATTTGAGCCAATATAAATATGATACAAATACAATTTGCCATTCCTATAGATGCACACCGGTCTTCACAAAAACGACATAGAAACGTAACTAGCTTGAGTAGCAGACATGTGGCTTGCTATGTGTTTTTGTTGTTTTTTTTGCAAATTTCTTCCCAATTTAGTTGTTACTCCAATTCCCCATGTGTATCACGGTCCTGGTCGTTGCACCACCCTCTGTTGATCTGGGGAGGGTGTAGACAACCACATGCCTCCTCCAATACATGTTGGAGCTGACAGCGAGGAGTTTCACTGGGAGGTTCACACTCTCTCCCCCAGATCCCCCTCCCTGGTGAACAGGTGCCCCGACCAACCAGTAGGAGTCACTAATGCAACGACCAGCACTCATACCCTCACCGGCTTCCCACCCGCGGACACTGCCATTCTTGTGATGATGGGTTTCCCACGCCATTTGTGGTACTCCACACACTGCCACTGATGTCTTCTGATCACTTGTTAGCCTCTGATGATACAGTAGGTGCAGCAAATCTCTGCAAAGCCCTGCTCAGGACCAGGGTGTAGAAACTGAGCATTTTAATGCTGGAGAATAAGCTTGGTTAGAGGATGCTCTGACAGTAGTACAATGGGGTGTAATGTGTCAGATTCCAGGCCTTCCGCTTGTCGTGGGTGACCACCAACCATCATCAGTCCAGTAGCTGAGACATACTTGGGTGAGAGTGCACTCAGATGGCTATTTGGGTGCACAGCTTGTCACTTGGACAGGGCGTTGACTTCCTCTGCTAAACTGTCTTACTGAGCTGACTTGAGCAGGTCTGTCTCTGATTTGATGCATTCAGTCGCAGTCATAGAAGGGGATGCCTCCCTGTAGAGAGATTGGTGAGTAGCCTTCACAAGCTCCTCCCAGGATGTGAATTGGCTCGGGTCGGGAGAAGCAGGCTTAGCTACTGTCACTTGGCCACAAAACACCCCTTTGCATAACTCTCCATATTCAGTTTCATTATTGCAGGTGGGCTGGCAAGTTCGCTGTAGGCTGTCGCAGGAACTTGTGGCCCTGAGCCCAGCGGCTGGTAGGAGTGAAGTTTGGTAGTGATTTTCCCCTTGTTATGTCATCAGCCGGATTTTCCTCTGAGGGAACATATTCCCACTGCTGAACTTAAGTGAGCTCCTGGATCTCTGCAATTGGAGTCCTGACAAAGACCTTATAACGACAGGACTCGGATTGCAACCAAGTCAACACTGTAGTGGAATCAGTCTACAGGATGGTATGTTGCAGCGGCAGGGTGAGTCCAGCTTGCAGAAGCTGCGCCAGCTGGGCTCTGGTCAGGGCTGCACTTAGTTCCAAAGAAGGGTAGTCGACTGTTTCCAGGGAGCAATGCAAGATCTGGCCATTAAGAATGAGGTGTGGATGTGTCCGTGAGTATTTGTGACTCTCAGGTAAGCTACAGATCTGTAAACTTGCTCGGAAGCATCACAGGACACATGCACATCAAAGATGTAGTCAGGGGAGTCTGCGCAGGATGGCATGTAACACCTTGACATGGTGATACTTTGCAGGTGAGAAAGCTCCTTCTCCCACTCTACCCAGACATTGAGGAGCTAGCCGGTGATGGGGTCATCCCAACTGCTCTCTCCTTTCCACAGGGCCTTTACAAGGACTTTCGCTCTGGTCATATAGGGGCTAATGTAACCCAGCGGGTCATATTGACTTGCAAGTACCTGGTACACATTGCAAAGTATTTGCTCAGGGTAGGACACCGGGCGATGCTTGTACCCCAAGGTATTGGTGGGGCAATGCCAATGAAGTCCAAGTGTTTACTCTGGTGGATTGGCTTTGTTGAAGTTCAGCCAGAGTTCACAACTGTATGATCTGGCAGTGGTAGGCAGGTGGGACACCACTTCAGGTACATTTTTGGCCCACTGTCTTATCTCAAATCCTCCAGCAGCTAGTAGCTCCCTCATCTTGTCGATGAGTTGCTTCGCTTGGTGTTGGGCAGGAAGGGACTGGAGACAAATGTCCCACACCACATAAAAGACAGTGTAAACCAGGGTCCCAGTGGATCCTTTAAATGTCTGAAAATGAGGATAGATGTACATTTCCAGTAAGGGGACGAGACTGGGGATAAACCTATATAATTCTAAACAGTGCAGGTTCGATTGGATCTAGTCCATATGATGCCTCTGTGAAGCTGTGACATGGCAAAAGCTGTCATGATTTTATAGATCCGGCTGGGACGGGTACTTGATGGTTCATCATAAGCTCTGGATGTGGCCATGTTGTCTGAATACAGTTGAAGCACCATCTGGCTCGAAGGACCACTTTGTAAAGCACAGGGAATGTCTAACAGCTGGTGGAATTGTGCAATACCTGAATCTTCCTTGATCAGAAGGAGTACACTGGCAATCCAGGGACAACACTCAGCGAATGGTCTTTATTTACCACCACCAAGAAGGAAATGGCAGTCTTTAGAAGAGTTGGATTTCATGGGAAGTACAGGTACGAATGAATGAATGATCATTGCAATTATATAGCACTTTTCTAGACACTCAAAGCGCTTTACAATGTATGGTGGAAATTGCCTCCTTCACCACCACTGTGTAGCACCCAACCTTGGATTATGCAGGCTCAATGGCTGCCATTTTACTAGCACCGGGCATACATCACTGCACTAAACAATGGCCGAAAGGCCAGGAATGTCGGGGAACCCCCTACTCTTTGCGTGTTTAAGAGCCCTGGGCTGTTAAACGGCTGAATTTAGTCGGGACCTTGGTTTAATGTCTCATCCAAAGGATGGCACTCGTGACAGGGGCATTGTTACTGCTAAGTCCAGAGGAACTTTGAGTGAGAGGAGCACTCCGCTCCCTGCTGGACAACAACGGCACTTTCTGACAACGGTCTTGACCAGGACTCAAACCAGTGATTTTCCGATCATGAGTCCAGAGCCCTACCCATGTAACCACGCTGCTGGTTTAAAAGTTATTACACTAATGAACACTCTAATTATACAAACATAGTGCTTTGAATTACTAAGTTGCACTCAATAATGCTCCAAAGAACAGACAGCAGAAATAGTAACCGCTAAATCTACAGTCAAACTACTAATGAGGGCAGTACTTATATGCTACTGCTCACTACAAGGGTTATAAGCATTAGCTTGAGCTTGGAACCATTTGGATTAACATGTGAACCAATATAAAAATGACACAAATACAATTTGCCATGACTCACATTCCTGTAGACACACACCTGTCTTTACAAAAGGGACAGAGAAACCTAACTAGCTTGATCAAGACTTGTGGCTTGCTGCTTCAGCAGATATGTGGCTCGCTGCTTCAGGAGCTAGGAACTATCACCTACTATCTCACATGATCAAGCTAGGGCTGCCGGTAAACATTTCCATGAATACTATAACTAAAAAATGCTCGATTGGAGTCAACGTTGTAACGCCCGTGCCGGACGCGACATCAAAGCTTAAAAAAAATGGGCCTTGCCTGACTGAAGCCCAGTATATTTTTCCGGCCCCCATGGGGCTCGGGTCCAGTTGCAGACCTCTTAAGCAGTTGTATGAGAGGCCTTGAGATTTGATGGTGTCACCTTGAGATTTGGTGTAAAGGGAAGAAGAGGGGTCCAAGGACCAAGCCTGGGGGACACCTGTCTGTAGGGGTTTGATGCTTCCATGATACTTCCATGATACTTGATAGGGGCGGTCCTCCAGGTAGTATGCCAGCACAGAACCTGCAACTCCCATTCCAGTGAGGTATGTGAGGAGGATCTGATCTGATCATGACATAGTACAATAGATCACAACAAGTATCACACTAATTGGCCTAATGGTGGTGCTATAAGCAAAGGTCAAAATGTCCTACTGAAAAGCCATAACTCGTACACCGTAAGTCCGTACATTTACAGCTATACTTGGTCTACAACTTTGCCAATAGGACCATTCTTGAACACCATATTGGAGTTTCCTTAATTTTGCTTTATTTTCTTTTTTTCTTTTTTTATTTTTTTTTATAACCTTTTCCCCTAGTACTCCTGGGTTGTCCACCCAATTCTCACGAAGCCTGCTGTGTGGCATCTAACAAAGTTGTATTTCACTGTGTAATTCTAAAAATTGCTAGGCTAAACCATGTGACCGCCACATCCAATCGAATTTTGGAAAAAGGCATTGTAAACAGAAAGTGTTCACTGTGAATGCTTTGACTGATTTGAACCAAACTTTACACACGTTTCCTTCATGATGGGGAGTAGGTATGCAAAGGTTTGTATCATTCGGCCACATGGTGGCGCTGTTAGCAAAAATCTTATTCTAGAGACATGAAATTTGCCACAATTACAGCTATTGGTGTGCCAATGCCCCACTCCAAATTTCACACTAGTTGGCCAAATGGTGGTGCTACAATCAAGGGTTAAAATGTACAACTTGGAAACACCATTACTTGTACGCATGTGTACACTTTGTACACATATCCAGCTATACTTAGTCTACAAGACTGGTCACTAGATAATTGCTTAAAGATCATGAATACAGTGCTCAGGTTAAAGCACATATCTACACAGCAAGAAATAGTAGAAATGAGTGGTTTCCTGCAGCCTAATCATGAATTCCATGCTTGCGTTTTCTGCATGTTATGCTAATTTTTCCTCTTATTTTTCAGGACTACCCCATCTCAGATGTCCACACCATCTTGACCAAGGCCAAAGAGTTGCAGGATAATTCATAGCCAGCCCATACTATTCCTGCTGCCTATCCTCCTTAGAGTTGGTAGGTGGGGGCTCAAAGATTGAAAAAAACATTTTCATATTAAAAGTGTATGGTGTGAGCGGTCGATCGATGAAGATGTCGGACAGCCTTGTTTGGGGGAAAACCCTGCACATTGTTTTTCCATGTGATTCATGTTACTTGGGTCTGGGGCTACCATGGAAACCAGTAACCTGGGGCGACATTGTGGCTCTGATGCTGCCTTGCAAGAAGGGCGATGCCACTTGGTTCTTGGTGCATATTGGGAGAAGACTAACTTGGCACACAGGCCTCCCTCTCAAAGCCATCTCCCACTGAGGCTGTTCTTGTGCAGGAACTGTAGATGTCTGCGCTGAACTCGTGGGAGGGAAACATGGATGAAGCAGAGGAGCTACATTGACCCTACATTACAATCTGAGTTTTATATTAAATGAGTGATTCACCGCTGTCCTCTTTCAAGCTTTCACAATGTTGAGGCTCTATGGTAGGGCTGCCCCGATTACTAGTTTTGGGGCTTCGAAGCTGCAGTAGTAATTATTAGTGAACAATCAAAGCTTCGTTCTTCCCGGCATGCAAAGTTTCAATGCAGCGGGTAAATGAGAGCTATGGGGTAGATAGGTTTTCTGGAAGTTCTCATGACTAAATGTTCTTGTTTGAGATTAACTGATTTTTAAAATGAACGATGGATTGTTATTTCTGTACGCTATTTTTGGAGTGGTAAAAAAACAACAACCAAAAACCAAAGAAAACAAAGCATTCAAATAGTGATTTTGGCATCGATTACCATGGCAATGATTGAAGCTTCGAAGCATTCGGGTCAGCCCTACTCTATAGAGAAGGGTTTTCTTTTTTCTTTTTTTTAACAATCTGTCCATCCAAGCCAGCAATATGGCACTTTTAATTACCATGGAACACCCCTACCCCAAAACCTGGCCTCCTACCACTAAATTACCTGCTTATTCGATGTAACTGTACATGGTTCAATCTACATGGTCCCCATTCCAAATGATTGAAAACCTCCCCATTTGCCACCTGTAGTTTTCAAATATGTTGTGGTTTACTCGATTTAACGTCACTCCGGTTATTCTTCTCACCATCAGATAGCGCCCTCTATGGCCACAGGATGGATTAAAATGCTTCTTTTTTTTTTTCACTCCAAGCAAAATGCATGTGAGAGATCTTCCAATATGGAGGCAAGAAATTGAAATGAATCAATTTATTATCAGATTTAGCAAAGATCTCGTTTTGATGTGCAAATATTAAACTTTTTGTACAAGTAAAGTTTTTGTCTGTTAAATGGTGAAGAGGATGTGCAACAGAGGAGATTCAGTTCCTCTTGTTCAACCAATCTTGTGATAAATCAATGACCCAAGGATACACTGACTCTTAGGAGTTTGGTCTCCTGCATTGTCCAGTATGTTATTAAACGTCCTTTATATGTACGCTTTCGGGATGCACCGATACCACTTTTTCACTACAGATTCAGAGTCCTGACCTTTTAAGTATCGTCTGATACCAAGTACCGCTCTGACTTAGACCATTATTTTGGGGTCACTGGATTGAGATATAATCCTTTTTCCACCATTAGAGCGAGAGAGATCTCAAATCTTTCTATGTGTAAAAAAATGCAAACATCAAGTTGCGTTGTTTTGATTTCTGACATGTTACACATGGCTTATGGTGTTGGATTTTAGCATGAGGGAAATTCTATAGGCCTATTGATACTTTGTTTTAGCCTGCATTGTATCTGTATTGGTATTGTAATGGTATTGGTGCATCCATAGTCCGCCTTAAAATGATGGACGGCATTTTCAGGAGAATATATCCAAGTACACTTTTGCAGTCTGCCTTTTCTACACTATTTAGAAACTCAAGGTGTCATTGTAAACTGCACCGTGGATTTGACTTTCCATGCTCTACCATTAGGTATCTTTTTAAATGTAAAATTATGATTATCGAATGTTACTTTATCATCCAAGTCAGTGAAAACAAAATTTTGATGTATGGTAGTATTTTGATGTTGGCAGTGGTTGTATGTGGAAGCCAAGTTAAGATTATGACACATGCATATTCTAGAGTCTATGTTCACAATGTAAATTTACCAAGTGGGACTCCCCAAAAGTTGTTTTTTTTTTAGATGCAAACCTTTTTTAGATGCGAACCTCTATAACCGGCTATGACACTAACTCACTCACTCACATGTTCACTCGCTCACAGTTAGCCACTCTGCCGCCTAGTGGTAACTCACAGGCATAGCATTTTGTATAAGACCAGTTCAATATGTGCGAGAACGCTTCGCATCTGCGGCACTGTGCCCTTGATCTAAACATCATTGTCAAACCAGACATTTGCTGTCAGTGGCCGACAGCGAATATATCCCCGAAACGGACCAAATTCTCAATCCACCATTTGACCGTGCCCCTAATCCGAGCCATTGAGGAGTAGTTAAAGTTTTTAATTCTATGAGAATTGTGCCACCATGAGGCCAGGTGACTCAGAACTTCACAGGCCTCCTTGCCAATGTAAGGCAAACATATTTGTCATGTTTGGTGGAAATTGGGACAGTGCATTCACAAGTAACAAATCACTTCCTGTTAACCATAAGTTTTTCCTAATTTTGATTGGTTCTGGCAGTCATATGCTTTGGCCTATCAATTATCTAAATGACATATTTAAAGATATTAGTCCCCAAATTCCATACAGCAAGTTTAGTGAGAGTCAGGTGAACAGGCAAGGGGGAAATTCTAAATGGCGAAAATTCAGATTTCATGGGTCCTTATGGCAAATTTGTAAATTAGTAGACGCATCTCTGGATATCAGTTTCATGACCATATGACTAATGGATCAGGAGATAAATGAGAAAATTGAAGGTTTGGCTAGAGGAAAGGTCATGGGGTCACCAAAATCAATAGGGTTCTTCCTCTACAGGTCATGAATGTGAAGATTCTAATGAAAGCTATTGGTTATCGAGGTATCGTGTCGGATTTCCTGCGGCGGGGAATCCATAATATCCCAGACACTTCCAGTCATTTGGGGATATAATTCATTTTCATAGCTTGGTATAATAACCACAGGGGGGAAAAGAGACCTTCCCGAGAAAGTCCAGAGCCTGTAGGGAGTGATTCAATATTTGAAGTGGTGATGTTTCTCAAAATAGCAGATCCTGTTATCTGTCACCAAGAAGATGATGGTTTCCCCTCTGCTTGTGGCTGTGTTTACATGTGAGCCAAGTGAGGCAGCAGGACAGCGGAGGAAATGGATACCAATGAGATATGCTAACATGAAGTTGTAGATATGCAGTTTTTAAAGCAATCCAGCAGAATCGCTTCAAAATGTGACCCAAAGACACAATTCTATCAATACATAAAGGCTGTCAAAATATATGTGATAATGATCTATTGATGTAATATACATAGCTGCTTTAAATGATAAACATCTTGCAGATGTGTGATCTGTTACTGTTTTTAAGGTGCCACACACGTGACTTTTCAACCTTTCTGATTACTTCAAAAAATATATACTGTATGATACAGTCACTAAAAGCAATATCTCCCTGCCCTTTATTTGTTGCATATAATGTTGTGTTACAGAAGCATTTCAAAATGCATTTGATTTTTGTCTGAAAATAAAAATGTATGAAATTGTCCTTCAGTGCCATACATAAATGAGCCACCCACTTCATACTTTAATTGAGCCCATCCTACACCCTAAAATCCAAGAGATATTTAGAAGACACCTGATATCGGAGTTGTTTACGAGAAAGGCACAAATTTGAAAGGAAAATGTCGCATTTACTCCCAAGTTATTTCCAGCAAAGTAATTACTTTACAAATTACTTTTCATAATTATTGGATAATTATGCCTTCCATTGACAAAATATTTATGTTTAATAGAATACTGTCCTTTGTGTAGCCATAGCACCAAAAATGCAAATAATTGTTTTTGATTTTCTTTTTTAGCACAGCAAAATGCATAAAGTCAAAGATGGGTGGAAACTTCTTTCAGCGACTGTATAAGTGGAGTTTATAGCCCATAATATGAGTGTTTATAGCATGAAAGGGACAGTGAAGTAAGGGCACTGTGTCCTTAATGAATTACGATAAAATTAGATAAAGTCACCCAATCTTACGCATTATTTTGTTACTAATTAACAAAACATAGACTGTAGAGCAGGAGAACTACTTTGCAATGCACTACTTTGAACAGGACCTAACATAATGATTTTCTTTTTTCTTTCAAAAAACATGTTGTCCTGTGGAGTTATAACAGAAACACAAATAGAATTTAGGAACCTATTTAAAACTTCTACGATTACAGAAGCATCTTGGCTTATGAAAATCCTACAATGAGCAGCCTAACCTTAGGACAGCCAGTGGGCTATTAAGTTAAAATCACTAATATACCTAGTTCAAGTTCAAGTTTTATTTATTTGTCACATGCAGATACACCACAGTGAGATGCTTTTTTCTGTGTTCTCCAAGAACGTGCTAAAAAATAATTAAGTAAAAAAAGGTACACTAAATACAATACAATAAAAAATTACCTACCACTGAACAAATATTTCAAACCTTGCCATTACTACTTAGCTAGTCAGACAGGATTGTAACATTGTAAAAGTTCACAATCACCACAGCAAAAAATTTGCCACCATAACGAAATACCTTTGTGATTATCTGCAACTTTGTAACACTTTTTCAGTTGGTTTCATTTACTATTTCTACAAATGAATGACAAATGCAGACAAATTGTCTGCACTACTACTGCTGTCAACTTCATTGAAGCATGTGAAACAGCATGGATTTTGCCTAGTCAGTTACTGGTAGGAAACAACTTGATTCTTGGAACACTCCTGACAACAGACATTATATTGTAGAGCTGAGCGTTTCGATAAAAACATTTTTTTTTTTCAAAGTCACATGCCCAAAGCTTTATTAAAAGATCTATGGTTTTTGTTGTCATTGTTGTTATTTTTATTATTTAGGGGTGACCCCAAATTGTTGACTATTCGATGATTTGATCCAAGGAGCCTCAGTCAAATCGTTGCTGTGGCAGGAAAAAGTGGTTATGACACTCGAGGAATATTCCATTTGGATGGGTGATGAATGTCTGATTTTACATAGTATTGCACGGCTTCTTCAAATAAATCATGGTCATTTCATATTTTTTGAAAATAATTTTGGTTGAAATATCCAGCTAGTAATAAGGCTGTTAAATAGCTGAATATAAATCATGTGCTTTCAATGAGTCACCTTGTATGTGGATAAATTACCCTGGTAGCCTAAAGTTGCACTATTGCAATTTAGTGGGACCATCTGGGCGGCACCTTGGCAGGGCTTATTGGCTCAGAATATCTGACAAGTCTAGTCAAGACAAACCTTCCTTATGCAAAGAAAAAGTTACTTGCACATTTAATGAGATGTACACAAGCTTTGATGAAAGAACGGCAGAAAATCAGAATGTTTCAGACTGACTGGTTAAGTTTTTCAATGCCACTGGCAACAGTGTGTGGACTAGAGCTGGATAATGTCATTTTATGGATGTCTTTTCAATGACAGATCAGCGCATGGACTTCATAAGTAGACATACAGATATGTAAGTGCAAGTCATTTTTATTTGCATATAGCTAATGCTTATAAATGTTTGTCTGTCCTCTGTCTGTCCTATTTTCTACCGTACTACACCCCCATTCATTATCAAGGGGGTGTAGTTTGGTAGAAAATAAGTCCTACATGAAACTGCTCACAACAAGGTCTGGATTATCTTGAGTAACAGGGTCATGATTTCTGGAAAGGGACATTGCTTTTGAGTTTTTCAAATGTATTTTTTGCTTTGAGAGCCACAACCTGAGTGCCATTCAGCCCCATTGTATCGCTACGTATCTGCATTGTATCTGCTATGGCAGATATCTCCAAAACTAAGCGAATCACACCAAAACGATCTGGATGGATAAATCCAGGTGTGGGGGAAAATGATTTTTTTTTTGTCTTTTTATTTTATTTTGGGTGAACTGCCCCTTTAAGGGCAGCCAAGCTTGTAGTGATGATGCTTTGCATTATGCATTATGTATATTCTAGCACCACTGTTATATGTGCATGGTTGGATGCATCTATTTTAGCCCAAGGTCTTTACAGTATGTCTTCGAAAATCCAGAGTAAACTAAAACTTCCTTGAAATGGTTGTTTGAGGGCATTGGAATCCCCCCCTGTTCGTTTCAGGACCCAGGACAGTGGCAGTGGATGAAACGATTCCGGGGCTTAAGCTGCATTCATATTGCTAAGGTGTAATAACTAAATCCAGAGACCGTAAACTTAGATGGAGTGATTTTTGTTGTAGGCACACCTGGATGTAAGGCAAATTATATGTTACTATTAATTTACATTTTCTCAGAATATTCCTCTAGATGCTCTCTGTCATCCCAACCCCTTCCTAATTCACTGTTTATGGAGCAGCCTCAGTAATTCTTTTTATTTTTTTTATTCACACAAAATGTGTACTTACACACATTTATGAACAGGAGGTATGAGACTTGCACACAACTCCTTTCCTCTGGCGTAGGTTACCTGCCCCTACCTGTCTCCCTGCTCACTACAGGCACACACCTATGCAACAACCCCTCCTGCTATGCAGCAGTCTCCAGCCTATCAATCAGTTCCATCCCTCACGGCCTCTCCCCAATGTGGCACTACCTTTGTGCCTTTCACCCCTCTTTTCCCCTTAAAACCACACCTCCGGGAGTTCCTACCCCTCTCTCCTAAGACGTTTTCAGGGAACCCTGAAGGTACGTTCATTCCTACATCATTAAGTTCTCCATGTAACATTTTACATGCGCATTCTTGCCCTCGGTTATTTGTCATTACCAGAGATCACCAAGTTATCCATGTTCCATTTATCATGTTTATTCTTACCCACATTTATCTGTCATTGCAGTGATTACCATTAACTTATCTATGTTCCATTTTGCATACATATTCTTACCGCACTTTCACCGAGACTCCTTGATCATCAGATCATCACGCACTCCCAAACAGCCCGCCTCCTCCACCAGTGTACGCAAAAACACCAGCCACACCCTTCCCCTTCTTGCCTCCCCATCGCCCTCGACATCCTCACTACCCAGTAAATGGTAAATGGACTGCATTTATATAGCGCTTTTATCCAAAGCGCTTTACAACTTATGCCTCACACTCACCCATTCACTCACACATTCACACACCGACAGCGGAGGCAACCATGCAAGGTGCCAACCTGCTCGTTGGGAGCAGTTAGGGGTGAAGTGTCTTGCTCAAGGACACTTCGACGCGCTGCCAGGAGGAGCCGGGGATCGAACCGGGAACCTTCAGATTACCAGACAACAGCTCTTGTGAATATAGAT
>OMKL01005826.1:1841-15922 GCA_900302295.1 Parasudis fraserbrunneri
TTAAGAAATGTTGTAAGAATAGCGTGGGCGCAGAGATATCTGCCAGAGGGGGAGGCTAGAAGAAGTGTGGCTCCATCTATCTTCACATCTCTCCCTCTCAATCACTCTATCTTTCCCTTTCTCATCTCTCTTTCCCTCTCTCTTTCCCTTTCTCTTTCCACCATTCTCTCCATCTCTCTGTCTTTCTTTCAGTCAGTCAATCTGTCATCTCTCTTTCCATCTCTCCTTTAACCCTTTCAGGTATACATATACACTCTGTCTTGGAACTCTATAATATGGACTGCATTTATATAGCGCTTTTATAACTTATGCCTCAAACTCACCCATTCACTCACACATTCACACACTGACGGCGGAGGCAACCATGCAAGGTGCCAACCTGCTCGTCGGGAGCAGTTAGGGGTTAAGTGTCTTGCTCAAGGACACTTCGACACACTGCCGGGAGTGTCGACTGTTTGTCAATAGTCTATGAACACTACGCGAAGTGGGCGACATGTTGTTGGCACAATTTGGAAATGCATAATGTTGGGATGGCAGTTTCGCGTAAGTATTTTCGCCCTGATAAGACATACCTCAAATCCAGTGTTTTAATCATACATTGCTTTGAACCGGTCTTTCTCGAATTAATTGTTATTGCGTCCGTAATGTCGCTCCAACGCTCGCTTTTCTTGTCATATGCGGTGCCTCGAGCAAAATGCGTCTTCAAGCGATGTCCGACCCTTTGGCTTCACTATTTTCACCGGCGCTACTTGACATCCTCGAGTCCGACGACAGTAATCACATAAACTCTCGGTTTTCCAACACAAGTTCTCTGGAGTTAGTGGCTCCACTGGCAGCCACAGTGGCTCGACAGTGGCTCGTCTTTTGGTCTACGTCGGTTGACACCCAAATGTCACCGGCACCCAAATGTATGTGATTTGTGACACCCAAATGCTTGCTTCTGTATGAGAAATCATAGAATTCGCAGTGGTACTTGTACACTGCATAACAATGCCTCATAATCTTTTCTTTTCCCTGGCAGATCAGGGCTGGGGAGTGAAAGTTAAAGTAAAGTGAAAGCCTCGTTTCCCTCAGAAATGGCTACCTCTGCTGCACTGTTAACATAGCAGTACTTTCTCCCAAAAGACAGTTAATCATGTGACATCGACATGACGCATAACAGTTATCGATTTGTCGATTATTATTGTGAACATCCCTATTTTCGATGCATCCTGGAATCACGTGGTTGGTTAGTTAGTGTTGGTTAGTTAGTGTTGGTTAGTTAGTGTTGGTTAGTTAGTGTTGGTTAGTTAGTGTTGGTTAGTTAGTTCAAGCTACAGTATCTTTAGAGGTGAGGGGCGGAGTCTAAAGGGTGTGAGGTGTCGACGGGAATGTGTGAAAGCGGAGTCAGTAGCAATTAAGCACCTTGAGGTTTCCACACAAAGATTTTGTCGACAGCGGAGACATTTCGTCTGGGACAGGCTAAAGATGGCCAAAATCACACACTGTGTGGGGGCCTTTAGGGCTATGAGTGGCAGGGTTAACACTCTTGACAGGGTTAACACTCTCCCCTCCCCTTCCCCCTCCCTCCCTGCCTCCTTCCCTCCTGCCCTTAGGAGGGCCCTAAGGAGTGCGCAGTGGTGGATTAGCGGGCAGGGGGTAGCGCTCTGCACACTAGGAATCCAGCGCCGTTACACTGGCTTTGGAGAAATAAGCCCCTGGCTCGCCCTGCCTCTCCGAGGAGGGAGGCCCTTTTAGACCGCGGCCCAGAGAGAGAAAGAGGACGAGAGAAAGATAGCGGAGTCGGGGACAGTGAGAGAAAAGCCTGGCTCCAGCTGGGATTAGAAGATGCAGCTAATCTGGAGGCATTTGCCCTCTTTTCTTCTGTGTGTGTGTGTGTGTGTGTGTGTGTGCTCACATATTCATGTATACTGTGCACTAGTATATATTTTTGTAGGCTCTCACACAGCGCTTATAGGACTTGTTCGACCCCCTCTTGGTTAAGTAGCTCACAACAAACTTGACCTTGAAGCCCAGTAGGAGCAGCCTAGATGAAGACGCAGAGTAGCTTAGCCCAGACGATCCAGTGTCAGTCCGTCCCAGTCAATCCTGTCTCTACAGGGAGAGCTGCAGCCTGTACCACAAAGAGACAGCCTTAATTAACCAGTGATCGGCTTAAAGGCACTGAAGCACAGTGGAGGGACTCTGGCTAAATGGGCTGAATATCATCTCTTTTTCTCTGTGTTGATAATGAAGGGTCGTGACACATGGAGCAGGCTCATGCAGACGCAGTCTCCTTGACTTGGGGTCATATACAGGATGTTGCCATGATGAGAAATGTGGGCATCTATGATCTTTTTGAAGTTGAAAACGGGTTTAAAAGCACTATCCAAGTCATTGACTGTAACAGGGCTGCCCCCTCTTAGTCAATTAAAAGGTCAGCTTGGTCTAAAGGCCCTGACACACCCATCTTCTTTCAGGGACTACAGGCAACTATAGACAACGATTTAATCTCTTCACGTCTTTTGATGAATCACCGGTAAAAAGGCACAGAGACGCACCGCTCGACTAGAGGACCTGGCCGACGTGCGTCGTACGTTCTGCGTCTGCGCAAGTGAAAATTTGTACCAGGAGGAGTGTTAATTAAAAGGAAAGAACATGGAGTCATAATTATTTCACTGCTACGACATGATTGGGGCTGGAAATGCGAAGGCATGCCCAGTTTATAAGAGTCCTCATATGATCGTCCTCACTATATTCCTTTATCTGTCATTTCTCAGTCTCCCCAGTTAAAACTAGATCAATGAACTAGAACAATAAAGGATCTGGATAAAAACATTGCTTTATCCATCCGATTCAGGTGGCTCTGTCTGCCATTTTGAGCCACTCTCGGTCTATATATGGGCACGAACTTGCATTGTGACATCAGGGTGTCCCTTCGGTGCAAAACGGGCCACGCCTCGACGTCACAACACGAGTCCATATATGGACCAAGAGCTCTCTCTCGCTCTCCTGGCCGACACTTCCAACACATACTCTGCCGATTCAGCGTGTGGAAACCCACCACGCACGGCGACTACCACAGACCACCACCACCTGCGCCAAACGCCGTCAGGCAGCAGTCGGCTCGGTGTGGCGGGGCCTTTAGTTCAATAGTCAGAGGACAGACCTACATTGTAGTTGTTGATTACTGTAGCGGATATGTACTTCTTTACATGGATGTAATAATAGTATAATGTAATCATATATAGTAGTAATAATAGGTGCTTCGAGGCTCCAGGCGCTGCCAGGGTAATCAATGGCAAAATCAATCCTACATCGGATTATATGATAATCCAACATTGATTTTGAAAATCATTTCTTCTCAGACAACGACATTTAGTCAGGAGAACTTAAAAAAAACCACATTGAAACTTGGCGTCCGGGAAGCATGAAGCTTTGATTATTTGCTGATAATTAATACTGAAGCTTTGAAGCCCGAAAGAAATGGTACTGGGGGACCAGCCCTAATAATGGGAGTGTTGTTGTTGTTAACTCTCCACAGGAATGCCCAGGCATCACCCGGGACCAGACATGCCCAACTTCTACTCCCTGTCTCCAGGAGGAGTGGGTCAGATCACCCCACCACTGGGATGGTGAGATGCACGCACACACATGCACACACACATGCACACACACATGCACACACACATGCACACACACACACACACATGCACACACATACACACATGCACACATACACATACACATACACATACACATACACACACACACACACACACTCCCTACCCTTAACTGGAAGTTGGGCGGTGACCAGGTCTCTGAGACAAGACACACACACACACACACAGAGACAGAGGTCCAAGCAGCTCCCATGGGAAACAGTACCGTTCTCCTCTAGGTCCCTGGGCTTGGCAGCGGTCAGACTCTGGGGCTATGGGGACTCCAGCTCTGTTTTCATATCCTGCCCTCCGCTTCTCCAATATCCTGATGTGGATCTGAGAACAACCTCTCCCTGGCTCTCTGTTGCGTATTTTAGTCACATGACTAAGCTCAGCCCAGGACCTCTACGGCTTTCACCTCTCTCCCTCTGCTGACTCAGATGAAAGCTGATTAATTAATTAGGCTACTGTATCTCTCTCAGTAGCCAAGGCGTTATGCCCCCATGGCCTGTTAGGGCCTACAAAAACATTTTTCATTATCTATTTGGAAGAATTTAAAAAACGTTATTTACAAAAATAGAAAAACTAAAACATATGACACTTCGCATATACCCCCCAACCCCCACCAAAATTTGTTACTGTATACATTTGTGTTATTATGACAAAGGGGAGGCGCTGTGCTACCGCACCAAAAGTCAGACCGAAAGAAGGCCACGGAATGTACAGTTGGACGTAACTTGATCCTCCTTGTTTATTTTATTTTTTTTCGTAGACAGGGCAGTCCACTCCCCTTTCCAGTATTGTTAGCCTGGTTTTTGTCAGATCAGACTTGAAGTGTGGGCTTAAAGACTGAGAGCAGGTGGTAGATGAATGGAGGGAGGAACAGTGGTCAACCTCAGTATGTGTACAACATGAAGAAAGGGCTTCTTCCAGTACACTCCCTGTTCAAACCAAGAAACGGGCAGATTGGCCTTTGTGATGTGTTGAGTGTTTAGAAGATCTGTAATGATCTGTCATCTTCAAGTGGTGCAGTGGTTAGCACTGTGACCTCACAGCAAGACAGTCCTGGGTTCAAACCCCAGCAGGGGGCCTTTCTGTGTGGAGTTTGCATGTTCTCCCTGTGTTTGCATGGGTTTCCTCCGGGTACTCCGGTTTCCCCCACACCATAATAAAGACATGCAAGCTAGGTACATACTCCTGCCATTGCCCTTGACCACGGTACTGGAATTACAACTGGAGTTGGTCCACGCGCGCCGCACTGTGTGTAAATAGTTATGATGGGTCAAATGCAGAGGACGAATTTCCCCAAGAGGATTAATAAAGGATAACTTAAGTCGGGGCGACAGTGGCTTACGAGGTAGAGCCATCGTCTGGTAATGTGAAGGTTCCCGGTTCGATCCCCGGCTCCTCCCGGCAGCTTGTCAAAGTGTCCTTGAGCAAGACACTTAACCGCTAACTGCTCGCGACTAGCAGGTTGGCACCTTGCATGGTTGCCTCCGTTGTCAGTGTGAGTGAATGGGTGAATGTGAAGCATAAGCTGTAAAGCACTTTGGATAAAAGTGCTATAGAAATGGAGTCCATTTACTTAACTTAACTTTTATTCTCTCCTCTGCTCTTCCTGAGCTGTGTTGGTGGGTTGTGCATTATTCACCTTATCAGCCTGTGGTGCTCATAAAAGAATTGGCCTGTGGCAATTCAATTCAAGTTAATTTGACCGTATAAACATGAAGTTCAAAGAAAGCATAGAGTCTGATGCATCATACAGAGACAAGCTAGATTGTCTAGCTGGTCTAGATGACTTGGAGAGGTGGCCGAAAGTAGAATTTAATTAGGTTTACACAACAACAAATATTTCATAATTTCACAAGGCACTATGAAAAACACATGAAGTTTACAACATTACAAACTAGAAATTGGTTACCAGGATAAATGTATATTATTTTACCAGGCATGAGAACTATTCATATTTACAGCAACAGTCTGTAGGAGTATTTGCATAGTAGAGACTACCCACAACACACACAGTCTTCTGCTGTCTGCCACTGAGCAGCTCCACTGGAGCAGTTGATTAAGGCTAAATAAAGTTTGCCAAAGTTCTGATTAAATAACTCCGGCCCGGTACATCGACCATAGAGTTGTGTAATGCTAGATTACGCCATAACAGCCCCACAGATCAGAGACACTGATCTATACACTGAGATGAACTTCATTGTGCCGCGGCTCTTGCGGCGGCTGGCTTATATCGCTAATATTGATGAAGTCACACGGAGTCACAGCCCTGCTGTCGCTGTCCATCCACCCCCCCCCAGGCATCAATTACAGGCGTATTGTATGGCTGTCATAGGTGAGAGAGGCCATCACATAGGCTGAGAAATCAGTTTGGACAGACCACCCGCCACTACAAAAGAGCCAATTACAACAGCATAATGGCGTCTCCAATTAGATTTGCATGGCCCGCTCGGATGGCTGCCGGCCGCATTGTGCTTAAGATTAAATGCAGCCGCTGAGGCAGTGCTGCCCCACTCGCCTGGCTAATATCTGCCTGTAGACAAAAACCTTGTATCTCCAGAAAGTCAAAATGGAAATGGCCTCATTTTCATATGGCCGGCCTTGTATTGTTGAGGTCGTACAGTGCGTTTTTAATGGGTTTAATGGACTCCCAGGTTATGAAAGTTCGAGTGAAAACATGAAACTCACCTCAGTTGGAATTAGGAGGTTTTTATGAGAGCAGAGAAAGAATCTGGCTGAAGTGTTTTCTACTGGCCTTTTCAGTTTGCCTGCTCCTTACTCTCTCTGTTGTTCCTCTTCTCCTCCCTGCTGCTCCTCACGTTCTCTGCTGTTCCACTCCTCTCCTCTCTCCTCCCTACTGCCCCTCACTCTCTGCTGCTGCTCTCCTCTCCTCTCTCCTCCCTGTTGCTCCTCACTGTCTCTTACACCTCTCCTCTCTCCTCCCTGCTGCTCCTCTCTCATCACTGTTGCTCCGCTCCTCTCCTCTCTCCTCTCCTCCTTGCTTCTCCTCATTGTATCTATTACTTCTCTCTCCTCCCTGCTGCTCCTCGCATTCTGTATTACTCCTCTCATCTCCTCTCCATGTTGCTCCTCTCCTCCTCATTGTACCATCAAATTGAATTGACCTCTTACTCACTCACTCACTCACAGACACACACACAGGCTGGAGACATACACAAGCATGTCCTCTCTCTGTGTCTCTCTCTCTCTCTCTCTCTCTGTGATGGATGTTTTTTAGCGTAGCAGCAGGCTACATGTATTGACTCAGCAGAGAAGGCCGTTAATGTCACTGGACTGGACCATAACTTCACTTTACACCTCTGACTGGCCCCACACACACTCACACTGATGGCCACTTTCCCTGGAGACACACAGACACACACACAGAGGCTGCACACACATTTAAACAGCCCACTGTAGTATCACACATTTCTAGTAGATTTCCCAAACAGACAGAATAATTGTGGGGGGGTGGGGAGGGGGACTTGCAAGGTCCCACATATGCACTGGTGGCATAGGCCTAATCATAAGTAATTGCACTCATAAAAGTTAAATGAACATAACCTTAAGCTTTCTTAATGGCAGATACAGCTACAATGACACAGCAAACAGAAACGTGTATGAGCCGGTGCCTGTTCTTGGAGCAGGTTGGTACTCAGGGGGTCTGGGCTCGCTTGCTCGTTTGCTGCCATCTTTATTTTCTTAGATGGCTATGAACGCATTTCAATGAGCAGATGACTAATTCACTCCCATATATTTCAAAACACAAAAATGATGGTGGTGAAAACAACAGGAGTGAGGTAATCATGAGTTTGTAAATCTGCCTGTTGTTTTGACTATTTAGGTTCTTGAGGTGGTATTTTCGTAGGGACGTTTTTTACTTTGAAGTTGGGCACTTTCGCAACCGTACCACCTAAGCATCATAGCTGACCAAATATGGCGGTGAAGTGAATAAGGTGAACTGGCCATTGTTTGTACCAGGGATTGAACCAGCAACCCTTTGACTTCTAGAACACTCCCTAACTAACCTGCTGGAGTGTGTACATGAATCACTAAGGCCTAGCGTAGTCTGACGTGCTCTGACATATACCTTCCTGTTGGGCGTTATCGTTTTTCCTTGGATTTGTCCCACTCAAAGGAATCAGTATATTCAAATACAGTGAATCACTGCTGTGTTTCCCATATGTTCCTAGGTTTTTAGTGGTGCTGACAGACTGGGCTGGGTCACACAGTCAGCAGCGGAAAAGATTGAGCATGTACAACACAAGAAGCACTGTTTATATGTTACTGTGTCACATTGAGAGATCTGTTTATGGTGGGCCTGTCTTGACATTGTGATGGGTTGGCATGAATAGAAAAGGTTGAACTGGGACACATTGTTCCTCTGTGGTTTGCTACAGGTGACTCGTGCTATATTGTATGGCAGTTCCATTCTCACTTTCCAACAGCGGAGACCCTGAGAGGGGGGGAAGTTAGTTGAGATGGTCCAAGCAAGGTGACATCATTCTGGCGTTGTGCAGAGTCCCCAGTCTACAGATCAAGCTGCATGTCAGAGGAAATGATACTTAAACACGGCAAATCCCAAGCATTACAGTCTCACCCCCCATGGCAGAATTATTCTGGACTTTTTTTTTTCAACTGATGAAAACAGAAATTAGGTAGAAAAAGCTGTGTCCACTTGTCAATGCAATGTTTAGTGGAGGGTGGGGCATATGATTTTTATGATTTTATTTTACTTAGCACGTTTGGGGTTGGGTTGGTGTATCGTGCCATTCTAGCTTCATACCCACCTTTGCAACACCGGAGACCCTAGCCCTGCACCAGTCACTTTCATTCTGTTTTCTCCCTTAATGGTGAATGCAGACAAGTTGTCCTCTGCAATATCCGTTGAACGGTGAATTAGGTCAGCGCATGGTGTTTCCTTTGGCTGTGGCTATAGCTTCATTATCACACATTTCACACAGTTCCTTCAAGACACACTATGGCTCCAGACAGGAGCCAGGTTGGCAGCAGTGGAATGTTTTTTTTTTGTTTTTTTAACTCTATAGCATGTAAGCACAGTTTTGAGGTTCATTAATAACATTTTTGGGAACGTTATTTTTCTACTTCACTACCTTTGCACAGCACATGCAGTAACTAGTTACTTTGAACAAAATAGTTCTGCCTGAAAAATGGGATTAGGCCATTGTTAAAATGATGTTTTGTTTAACTTCAAGTGGACCCTCTTTAAAGGAAGTAGTCAGAGCCTGTATAACCTAACCACAAGCCTCTTCAGCTTAACCTTTAAAAGTCAATGCAGTAAAGAGGAAACGTTTCCTAGCACTGAAAATAACAGGACATTATATTGAACACAAATGCTTCATGTTGATGCTTAAGTCAAGTTCATATCAAATTAGTTTTACTCAAGTCGGTTTTGGAATGGATCATCATTTTCACCAGAGTGATATTCTTTCTTTTTCTATCTTAGATTTGATTATCAGCCTACCTCTTCCCTCATTACAGGCTGGACAGACACCCCAGCCCAGAGACTGTTTCTTGTGATATCTAGCCTATTCCAAAGTGTTTGCAGGGTTTGGGCCTGTGGTAATGTGTTTGCTTAGGCTCAGGAGCTCTGCAGGACAATGGTATCACTTCACTAATGTAGTCACTCCACAATGCCTTCTCATAGGGGCATATAGTTCATTGGGTTGGCATCTGCCTCCTCTGAGATAGCTTTGTCCTCTGTAACTTAGTTTGATAATGCTGTTTGCTTTGCTTTGTTTTGATTAGCCTAGCGCGCGTGTGTTGACTCAATTGAGTTATGGAATACACGGCTCTCCATTTGGTCATGGTTTATAGGGATAAGCAATATCACAGAGAAGAGATAAGATGAGTATGACTAATTTACTGTCACCTCATAATCTAATGAGAGATTAAGATGTGACTAATTCAGTATGTCATCATAATAAACTGAGAGATTAACTGATATCTAGTTAAAACGTCAGAGGATAATGGTCTCACGTTGGAATGTTTTGCAAGACTATGGGTGCCCCAACTTCTTCAAATGGAGGGCCAAGAGCTGAACCGTAACAAGGGTGGTTGGCTGTGATCCAAAAAACAGAAGCGGACTAGTTCCTCAGGTCTAATGTCATCATGGTGGTCGTTAATATGCCTTGTAGTACACAAGTTTTCTCAAAGTCACATCTCAAATGTAGTTACGTTTAGGGCTGGCTGATATGCCTAAAATATCATATCACAATATTTTTCTTACTTGACAGTATAGTTTTCCAGTACAAATTTAAATGTGATATATTTTGTGCGTCTTTATCTTGTAATACAATTATTATGATCCTATTTTATTCAAAATGGTCTATTTTCTTTTACTTTTTAATACTGCTGCAAGGAATCTTTTTTTTTTATTACCTTAATACTTAATACAGTATGTATATATTTTTTACAATATATAAATGACGGTAGTGTAAAAATCCATACCTTTGCATGGATCCATGATGGTATACCTTCATATTCGGCATACCTTCCAGCCCTAATTAAATTGCATTCAGATAGACCAAAGAATATCTTATCACACTCTAGGCCCCTTTTGGAGAGCCAAAAAGAATATTCCGGAGGGCCAAAATGGGCCTGAAGGCCCTAGTCTGTCCATCTATATATACTCTAGTATTTGAGCGGGTGAGTGTGAAAGAAGAAAGGCTTGTCCAATGCTTAAGCAAAGGAACCCAGCATTAAGGCTTATCAGCAGCCCCCTAAGCTATCCTCATAACTGTTCCGTCTAGCGGGAATCACACTAGGCTTGAATTGCCAGCAATAAGTTATGGTTTATCTTTGTTAGTCATTTGTTAATGAGCCGTTCAGGTTGATTAGATGAAAGTGCATCAGGCAGCACCGTAGTGGGGTTAATGACTGTGAAGAATCGCGGTAATGAGTCAGAAGTTGCCACGGAGACCCAGAGGTAGAGGTCAGTTAATTAGAATCGCAGTAATGAGTCCTAAGTCGCCACGGAGACCAGGAGTTAGAGGTCAGGTAATTAGAGGGGTGCTAATGACAGAGGAGCCACGGGAGAGAGGGACAAAAACATCCTGAGTCAGTGATTGGCTGTCGGCCGATGACCACTGGTGGCTCACAGCTGGATACGGTTTGGCTCCGCCTTCTGTCTAGGTTCCCACGCGGCCTGGAAAACCTGGAACTAAAAAGGCTAACTACACCCAGTCTTGAGAACCACATTGAAGATGAGAAAATTAATAAAATGACATGGAACACTTTGCATAAGTCAGGGTTTGCTAAAGATTGCTACCCTTCTCTTAAAAGTCCCTAGAAATGATTAAAAAAAAGAAGATGTTTATTGGATAAAATACATCTTGTTCCTGAGGAAGTATACTCCCACCCACCCACAAGATGCCACTACATGCAAATTGCAATGATAAATGACTGTTGGGATTGAGTACAATCTGGTGCAATTGGATCAATAATGTTCTGGGAGATGCTTTCCCAACAGGAGTTGGAAATCAAACTGGGCTGCATCTCAAGTACAGTAGCTCTCTTTTCTCCTTTTCTCTCTCTCTTCCCTCCCATCTGGCCTCAGCCTGCAGTTGTTCCATGAACCTAGATTCCTACTGGGGCTGCACAATATGGAAAAGATGTACAATATGCGATTCATTTGTTGGATATTGCGATATGACATGCGATAACAAATATTAAAATTGAAGTATATCATTCTTATGGCCTTCTGTTTAAGTGTACTTCTAATGTAGACCCTGAAACGTGCACTTTCACATTTACATGCGTCTTCTCTGTGTTTTGACCCTCACTGTTCCGACTTCTCACTCTTCCTAGTCTAGTACGTCAAGTGCATACAAGACTGCGTCTGATTGGCCTAGAACGTCATATCATTCTAGTGATTGGCCAGGAACTGTTTGCTTGCAGAGTGATTTATTAATATTTTTCATATTCACATATCGCAGCTCCTAGCAATGTGCACATTGCACAAGTTGATATTGCAATGACAATAAAAAAAAATTATTGTGCAGCCCTAATTCCTACATGAGTGCCTGGTACAGAAGTCCTCCACCAAGCATGCATTAGTACTGCAGCAGTCACTGCATCCTACTGTATTCCTTCTCAAATGTAGTAAAGCAGAACTAAAAAGCATATTGTAAGATAAAACTTGTGTCTGTTAAACGGTTGGTTATCAGACCATTCCTTCTGAAGGCTGAAAAGAGCCTTCAGAAAGAGAAATGTTTAAATCTTGTAAGCAATTCTTAGAGGCAAACCGAAAGTAGTGCAGTAAGCATACAGTAAAAAAAAAAAGTAGACCTCTGTCTTCTGTAAATACTTTCTTATGACCTCTGTGGCATCTTGGGCAAGACTGCATGTGGTCCCAGAGAGGCAGGGGTCTTAACCACTACGACACCATCTCTGAAGCACCCCTCCCGTCTAAAGTAAGCTTGTGAGAGGAGATTCCTAAATGCTTCTTAAGGCTCTCAGTTTGTGGCCGGTGCAGGAACGCAGTGCGAGCAAGAGTCGCACACATCACTCACTCACTGTAAACCTGTTACCAACCACACACATGTAAGGGTGAGCCCCAACTCCTTTATGAACCTTGTAGGACACTACGGGTCTTTATGAACTGTGTAGGACACTACCGGTCTACATGTTTGATATAGGAAGCATCTACTACGACACACAAATTTCCATTAAATCCAGCCTGGCATGCCATGCCCTCAAGATTCTGATGTAATGGCTGACCCCTCATGCTCCACCAGGTAGCTCAGGTTTGCTCAAGACTTCCATTGATGACGGACGGCGGGGTGTTTTGGTTGGCGGCACGCCTGCTCCAAGGTGCCGAGGAACGCGGGGGCAGAGCTGTGGAAAAGCAAAGAGAGAGTTACTCAGGCAGTTCCTGTGACCGTATTGAGGTTGCGGGTATCGCTTTTCACCACCGCTCTCGGGCACCGCTTTCTGTGTGCCTGTCCTGTCCGAGTCTGTGTACTGCCTTTCCCCCCGGGACTGGGCCTGTGGCTGCATTCCAGAGTTGCGCTCCTCTCAAATTGGCCTTTCTGAGGTCCTGCCGTCGTTCCTAAATAGCAGCACTGGCTCTCTGATGCACCCTTCATTTGGAGGGAACAACACAGACCCTACCTTCTTGACCACGGTTGAGTCGCTGCCAATAATGGGGGCCTAAGCAGCTGTCCTGCTGTTGACACACACTCCCTCCAGTGATTTGGGGAACATTAGGTTTGTAAAGCCTCAACGGGTTGGCAGTAAACACTCTCTCAGCGAAGCGAGTCGCTCGTCAATATCTGAGCGTTGGCCGGGGCAGCTCTACACTGGGCTCCTTCAAGCCTTCATAATGTGTAACGCTTTCTATGAATCATGTTTCTATAATGCATTTTAATCATACTTATAGCACACCATAATGCAATCCTAATGCTTTATCAGTATAGTTAAAATCTTCCAGAAATGGGTAATATGTTTAAAAGCTTTTCTGAAGCTTCTTCTGATGACTTATAGCATCGTGTATCATAACACTTTAATTAATTAGAGGCAAAGATGTGTGTATATAATACCCATCGGTGTAAAACATGGAACCACAAAAACAGTGTGAGTAATGAGCAATACAGCTGATAACATGGTTAAAGTAATGAACAACATTGCACATTTTCAGAGGCTTTTAATCATATTAGAAGGAATCATTTAAGTGATTCTAATGTATTTATGGCAGTTGTGCCCAAAATCTATAATCTCTATGATGTACCAGTATTACACCTATGGGTATGGTAATACAGTTGAATATTTGCCTGGAATTATGAAGTGTTACAGTATGATGCATGATGTTATAATGAAATCATTATGAAGTCATTATGAAAAAAAACATATAATTTGTACAACATACTGTTGTTCCTGACTATGGATGATAAACTATACTTACAATAAATCATAAATCATATCAATCATATTGCATTATAAGTATGATTATAATCTATTATAGACATAGACTTCAAAGTCTTTCCGTGCTTTGTGTTAAATGCCGTGGTCTGTTAAACTTTTGGCTCACACACATCAACTGTATATGTCCATAGTAACAACATATTAGCACATGTTCAGGAAATGAGTTGTTGGTGCACTGTGGATCGGTGGACCATGGATAAGGCAGTGTAATGTGTACTCGCAGTGTCATGGGTTTGCTCACATTAGTTGACATTAGTTGCCCAGCTCACAACTAATGTCACCGGTAATCCTCCCTTCTCCTCTATTTGTCCTGCTTCTCTTCAGAAAAAAAGTCTTAAAGCAGAAATGGCTACAAATATTTTGTGTGTGTCAAACAATGAACATACCATCTCTGTTTCAATTCTGGGAATCACATTCCCATGGCTTAGTTCTCACTAACCCACCCTCTCTCTCTCTCTCTCTCTCTCTCTCTCTCTCTATCTCTCC
>OMKL01005827.1:4475-15427 GCA_900302295.1 Parasudis fraserbrunneri
TCCCCGTCGCTGGTGTCGCGAGAGCTGAGGGAGGTCATCAGCACGTCCCAGACTTTCCTGTACCCACCTGAGGGAAGTGACGGGAGGCTGGGGTCATTCAAAGCAGGAGGACAGGGCAGTACTAGTGCACCAGCCGTAGAGCAATCTGTGGATGTCCAGAGGGCAGAGGGCCCTCAGAAAGACCTTATGCAGTGCATTTTAGAGGAAGGGGTGCCAGGCAGGCCATGTGGCAATAATCCTAGCCCTTCACAACTGAAAGAGGCTCCATCAGGTCCCAAGGACCAGGCTCTGCATGTAACCTTCACAGATGAAACCCTGAACCTACAAGAGAAATGTATATGATAGACTGACTGTGAGAATTAATGTGGTTTAACTCTCAGAATGGACGCGGGGATTACAGAGAGCACCACTAAGACATGATTATAGTAGAAAAAGGGACTGAAGACAGAAGAGAAGGTCTATCTTTTTTTTTCTTTTCTTACATATAAATGATGTGCCATAGTAGACTGCTGAAACAAAGTGTATTTGATGGATGTTATCCATTATCAATCTATTATTAGTCATAGCCTACCACAAAAATTGTCATATTACTGCACCCACCACAATAGGGCTAGACTTAAATTTAGATGTAACATTTATTTGCAGTTTTATCAATACGAGTATAGAAAACAGTAACATTTTAACAAGTTCTGAGGCATAGGAGGCGAGAGTCTTTTGCACTTTTTGAAACGTGAAACCACTGCAAGGTAGGTTAGTGACATTTGTTTGTTTTTTTTGCATGGTGACTGGCCTGTACAATGACTGTAAGTAGTTGATGTAAAAATGTGAACTGAGTCCCATAATGTTAATTTATTTTAAGAATGAAAAAAATATTTTATTGTCTTCTCCATGAGAAGGTCCAGCTTGTTTTTACCCATTTCTAATCGGTACAAGATTAATATGGTAAAAATTGTTTGGTATTTTTCAACATTTGCAAACAATTTGATCATACTGGTTGACTTGGCAGCTCTACCACCGTGCCCGAGGTATAAAAATCAAGCATGAACGGTATCATCCCTTGCATTTCATAATGAAAGGCAGACATAATGTGACTTACTGAGCTTTACCAAATAGTGTATAATATTAGATATTAGAGGACATTACAAGGCTTCAACAATCTATGTTGTCTTATTACTGTATAGGCAAAGGTGCATGCCCATTGCTTTTACTTTAATCCAACTATATCAGTGAACTGAGATGGTCAATGAAAATGAAAAGTTACTGATCAAGTACCTCAGACGAAGAACCATTTAACTCCATTTTAAGTTTTCAGAGGAATAGTGTACTCAAACTTTATTATCTAAAGATGGTAAGTTAAGAGTGTTGTATTCATTCAAGACAGTAGAGGTTGAGTACTCTCTTTTTCTGGTTATATATCACATTCATACTCTAAGTGATTTGGATTGGCTTCACAACTGCAAATACCCGGGCTGTCCAAAACATTTCAAAACTAAGTTATATGGTTCTTCGGTGCAAGGGTTCATTTATTAACTTATTAAAAGATCCTTTTCTTGAAAATGTTCCACAGTTCAGTTTTGCCTTTTCTTGTAATGGATTACCACTACAACTACTAGTGCCCTGTGAACCAACAGTATCTGTTGTACCAACACCATAAATAAAAAAAAATAAAAAATGAAAATAAGACTGAGTGACTATTCACGTTAATCACACATTTCTATTCCTGACCTCTTTGAGCGCAGTGTGCACTGCACCTTCCTACAGCTCTGTGTGGCGTAGCATTATCGACCCATCACAGCATAAACCTCAGACTGAGCACACTGCACGACAGTCCTTCTCATCAAGCCTGTTTATGTTTAAATACATCATTTTCAGCTAAAGACGCATGGTAAGCAGAGTCTTTGTGGTATGCTATTAAAGGAGAGGTAGGAGGAATACTTAACATTTATACCTTGACTTTTAACTAACCTGTAATGTGACATATTTGTACTGAATACAGTGAAAGTCAGGGACCACCTATGATACCAGTGCATTTACACTATTTTACAAGTCTTGTGTGTACAGTATGTCGATTTTGCTGCTGGTGTGCGGGGTTTACGTGAAAATGCAAATTGTCACACAGTTCATTTTAGAGTCATTCGCACATTTTGGGGAGTTTATTAGCTCACACCAAATCTGGGCATCTGTGGAGATGGGGTGGGAACCATCTGAAATCAAACACAAATGTGAGATGATTCCATTATGGAACAGGTTAGTAAATATGCCTGAACATACTCACTAGAAGGATGCATAATTGGGAAATCTCTTGATTATCCATGATGGGGCAGTGTATTTATTTTATATGACTGATTTATTTATCTTTCAAAATACCGGTAGGTTATGGTGTGATATACAAGATATTACACTTATGTCAGAACACATAATGTCTTGTATTGTGTTCACCATGAGAAGGGTCAGCTCGTTTCTTTTAAGCCAGACGCTGCAGTACCTTGAATCAGCAAAACCCATCTAACCTGAACAAGGCCATTCTGACTGACAACCTGAGAGAAGCTTTGGTGTAGATGGACTATTGATCGACTATTGATCAGTACAGTCCACAGCAGACTTGGAGGTGGAAATGAACATCAATTCTGATTACTGGAAGGAAATGGATGGAGGCCACATATTTATTAATCATTATCAACTAAACCTACTGGTGCGTTCATGGAAATGGGTAGGGGACACTTCATGCTTTTCAGGAAAAGTTAGCTAGTTAATGTGGGGAGAAGGAAAAATGAGATGAGATGATGGAATAAGAAAAGTATTTAATCTAATCCATTTTAGATTATTCTTTTTTTTTAAATTTATATTTACAATATTATTGACAAAGTCTTGAACATTATTTGACAATATTATGGACAAAATATTTCTAAATTACATCCAATGGCTGTACTCAATTTTGAATATGTGCAGTGTAGTAGGTGCACTTTCCTTGTAAAAACAGGTGTTTCATCCAGTCTGCCCCTAAATCAGCTTTCCTCCTTAATCTACTCCAGCAATGGAATCCCTATGAATTCCCATTACAATACTGGGGTTATTCCACATGAAATATATCCCTATTGAATTCCAGACTTTTCTTTGAAATAAGTGCTCTATAATAGCAACTGCTTTTGCCAACATGTCACTCTCAATATCATTTCGCTACTGAGAAATTGTGGTAAACTTCTGTCCATTATCATCTTTCCCACTTCTTCCACACCAGTGCTGATGGCTAAAACACATTTCTTAGCAGAAGCTAGATGGCATGGCCCCTGCTCACACAGGTCAACCAATTTCACCTCTAGCCAGACCACATCTTCACATTGAATCACTTCTAATGACACAATGTGCCTGACAGAGCCTCCTCTGACTCATAAAACCTCCATCTGAGAACAATCTCATGCAAAAGAGGGTTATGGCCTCTAACAGAGATGCCTCCTGCAGCTGGAGATTCTCCATGGGGACAGCAGATATGAATGACAGAACAGTCATGATATGACTTTAATAAAGGAAGGAAAAATGATTCCACTCAGAAAGCGGTCTCGTCTTTCACCGCTCCCCGAGCCAACGCCAATATTACACTACATCTGATAGCCTGTTTTAGACATACAAACCCCCTTTTTACGAGGAGCCCATGAAAACAATTGGCTATTAGACGATGCCACTCAAAAATCAATGAGTGTTCAAGCTGCCATGCTAGCGTTACGGAGCGCTGGTAGTCCAGACCAAGGAGGATATATTGTTTTAACAGCTTGTCTCTCTTCCCACGTAGGCTCACATGACACACCAAGCCCCAAACCTTCACCTGGGATTCACAGTTTTCTCATGCAATATTATATTTCTCTCTGTGATCGTTATTACGACCAGTTACCGTGGAGACCAAGTTTCCCAATAGATAAGATGGTTCCATTGCTTGTTAGGAACAAGCACTTCTTTAGTCTTGCATTAAATTGCATTTCAGAAGGATTTATTTTTACTGTCAATATCACAAGTGCAATTGACTTTAGAACAGAAGGAGTTTTCCAGAAGGATTTTTCCAGTCATCTGCTCCACTGACAAAAAAGTTCTAAAACTTGTGCCATCTAAAAAAGAAAAAACATGTTTGTAATAATAACCATCAAAATCCAAACAGATAAAGATCTCCACTTAGGGAGAAAAATTAACCAGTGTTGAATGTTTACATGGCCTCTTAAAGACTGATTAGAAAAAATAATGATGGGACTCTTATATGGGCAGATACACAGTCTTAAGAGAAAAACACAGGGCTCAAAACCTTTACAGAAAGCTCAAGGGAACGAAAACTGTACAGAAGACACACAAAAATGTAATTTCCCTTCATCTCAAAATCTTGAAAATGGCAACATGCATATCAAACACAAATAAATCGAAATCAAAGCAAAGACAGCCTCCTCAGCCTATTAGTCCCCCGAGACCAGCTCAAAGTCCTCGTGCTTTTATAAACTGTTCCTTGGAGGGGGAGGCCGCTTCTGTGTCTCCTGTTCCCTGTTCTGCTGTCGGTACTTCCTTGATATTGCCCTCGGCGTCGATCACCACAGCGCTCCTCTTCAGTTCCTCATAGCGTCTCTGTCTCTCGGCCACAGCAGTGCAGGCGGCCACCACCTCGTCAGACTCAAAATCATAGTCCCGCTCCAGCTCGGGGGCATTGAGCACCAGTTTCTGGGCTTCTTCTTCCCGCCGGGTCTTCTCCTGGGCCGCCCGCTGCTGCTGTTGCAGTCTCCGTGCCCATGCCAAGTCCTCCTGCCACAGGGGGAGCTCTGACGGACACAGGTGCACTGCCACTTGGAAGGACCTCACCGCCTGCAGGTGCAGTGAAGAAGTCAGTCTATGATTCATACGCTAAGGATTTATGACACATGAACATGGAGATTGTTCAATGTAAAGCTATAAAAATGTCATATGTTGAAACATCAAATTTGGCAGTTCCCATAAGGTCTTTCCATTGGAAATAAAATATCAAGGGAAATCACATTCTAAGTGATAGGTCTCTCAAAAACTTGATGTTCTGCAGCGGTCCCTATGTATTGGACATTATATATGATTTTTAATCTCTGGCTGGATAGGATTCAGGGTTGATTATTGGAGAATGGGGTGGGCTTTCTATTTCTGACCATTAAATTAAAAGATTTAGGTCCTCCCGTGTGTGATTTTGATCACAACAGCAGCTGTAAACCACAGAAAAAAAAGGTTCTCTGGCAGGGCAATCTAAATGTTCCATGCTGCTGTACGAAGTCACTCAACTCTTTAATGAGTGTTTAAATCACAGAGGCAGCTATTGCTGTAGCTGCAATAGGCAGGGGGGTCATAAATAATCATGGCACTTCCTCTAACTGTCCACCTGAAGTGGAGATTCTAACTGTAACCCCAAATAAGTCTAGTCACTAACTACACTGTGTCTCTTCACAGCTAAACAGATGAGCAGCATGGCACTGGAAATAAGTGTCTGATGAGCTGGTGCATTTATCATTAACATGTCAGCAAAAAAGAGCCTGACCTCATTAATGCCATATTACAGGCAGATTCACCATTTCATTCAGGGGAAACCATTGGCCATTCAGCTGACCATGTATCAGGTGATCAATATCTGCATTATCATCCATCAGAGGAGCAGTACAACCAGACCAATCATCCCCCCTCACCAGCTGTAATAGGACCATAAATCAGCCCTCATCCCTGACAATTTTCTGCCTGAGAATTTATTAAATGAATCCACCCCTAAGTGCTATTCAGTGGTGACAGATGTGTTCATAAATAAACCGACAGAGATTGACATGAGCGGGATGCCATTTGAAATACATCGCTGAAAAAACCCTTGAGGAAATTCCAAACTGGAGTGGCTTAAGCTGCTTGCAGATGATCACCAGTAAAATAGCTCTGTGCTGGCTGGGCCTTTTTAGCTGTGACCAAGCAGCTCGTATAAGTCGGTCTGTCGGTCTGTCTGATGGTCTGTTCCAAAAATTTCATAAAATTTTACTCCTCCTGGAGTTTTCACACCACAGTCATGAGTAATACCTCAAATCAAGCGGCCTCATCGGGAATGGTGTGCTACTACTTTGTGGAAAAATTCGATGGACAGTGTGGGAATAAATAGGTATTCAGTAGTAGCACCTTGCAACTGTGATACAGGGAGTGTCTCCTCATACTGACAAACTATCAAGTGTTCGTCTGCTCTGAGAGAAAAGCCCTCTGGCCAGTGTGTGGCTAAATCCAGGTCAGGGAAGTGGCATGTATCATACAGGAAAGCATTTATTGAAAAGTAAAAAGGACGTCTGGATATTTCTCCTCCTATTTGTTCCTAAAGCCCAGACCACAACAGCTGTAACAGAAAGAAGAGTGTTCACCATCAAGTTACAACTTCCACGGTTCTTTAACCACACCCAAATTCTTTAATGGCCATTTTTATGTGAAAAACAGTCTTCCTTTACTCTGTGTCTCTGTTTTATTACCTCCTATAAAAGCCTTCATGGACACCTTACATTAGGCCAACACTCTTTCACTTGATGTGCAGTGTGACTGGCTTGCTCAACTGGTATGGCAGAAGCAAAACAAAACTTAACGGCCAAAAAACGTTGTCAAGTCCAACTGTCAAATCACGTCCGATTTTTGACAAATGAACTGAAAACACCCACTTCCTCCCTTTGACTGTGATTCCCCAACAGACAAAATGGTCCCTTTAGTCTGATGGCCTGTTTTTATAATAACCTCATGCTAAAAGGGACTATTATAGCACAGAGCCATTCATGGTCGTAGAGTCCTTATGCTGCAATGCCATCAATCACAGTTTCAAGTATTCTCTTCTCTAAATATAAGAGTGGAAAAAGTAGAAAGTGACAAACAAAATAATAAAACCTCTTTTTCATTTAGCTACTTCCTCGTTTTACCTGCGTGGGGTGGAGAGTGGGGGAAATGAAAGAACTGAGAGAAAAAGAGAAGAGACTTAGAGAGAAAAAGGGTCATCTCTGCCCTCCACTTTGCTCAAACAGGCGCTACTCAAACATGTTGATGCACACAAAGTCCTGAAACTCGACTCAACAAGCCACTCTAAAAATAGACCTGCATTTTTTTCTTCACACTTAATACCTTCATTATGTATGGATGTGTGTATATATTTGGCTTAGCCCTAGCTCCAGTAACTTTCAACACTTCCCATTGTTGTTTTGGGTAGGCCTCTGACAGCTCTCTAGCTCCAGGACATGAGGTATCCAACACACAGCACCATTAGCCATAGGGTTTCTGAGTTCAGCACTGTTTGCTCTCGTTCAAATGGGAGAACGGTCTAGCTGTGATCGCTACGTTTCATACATCCACACGTTCAGACGTGTTCTGGGGTACTTTAAGCAGTCTTCCATGCCCCGGGTGCTTGGGCGTGCTTTGAAAGCGGCACTTCATCTCTGAGGCAGGTAATTGGCAAAAAGTCATAAATAAGGCTCCATAGAAGAGACTGGTACATTTTAATGGCTTTGGAGGTGAGATGCAAAAAACAATCACAAGTCCTTACCATCTCACTGTCTTAACATGCAACATGAGAACATGCGTAGCACACGACTACTGCATACATGTTACCACAGAGGAAGTGGGTGGACAGCATTAACTGCTCACATGTACCCTCAGGAGATGTCTATGAAGGGACAGTTGGCTGTTAGCTAGTCCAGGTAGCAGTGCCCATACTCACCAAGTCCACCTCTCCCAGGCTGAGCTGGCCACGGCCCAGGGTTTGCCAGCCTTCCCACCAAAGGGGGCGGAGTTTCACTGCCATCTCTGCTGCCTGAACAGCTGGGAAGACTTCCTGGAGGATGGTCAGCACCTGCAGCTCAGACACAGGGCAAGGGTTAAAAACTCTGTTTCATCTTCATAAAAGACAGGAACATTTTTTGATTATCAATACTAAAGGCCTGTGCACCATAACTAATGGTTCTCTTCCGTATTTCACTGTCTCCTTGCAAAACAGAAAATTGATGGGCCACTGCGGTGACAGAAAAAAGATGGATAGCCTCACCAAAAAAGGCACTCCAATCCCTTCTTCACAAAGTACATAAGTAACATATGACATCACCAGCTGAGGCATGCAGACCATACTCATCAAAGCCCAGTAAAGTGCAAATGAAATGGAAACACGAGACGACTGATGATCACTATGTGTGCGCTTGCGTGCATCTATTTTGATAGCGACTCCCTGGTGTCTGCGGAGAGAGTCTGTGATGTCGGCGTGCATTCTTATTATTCAGCGGGTACATTCATCTCACCCAGAGCAGGCCCTGCATCCTGTCAGAGGCTTTATTGGATTACAGATGAGTGGAGCATGGTGGGGTGGGGTGGGTGGTCAAGGCTGTGACACGCAAAAGACCCCCAGTGATACGCCACTAATGCCCCTATTCGTCTCTGTCTCCACACAACTTGCCTCAGTGGCTGAAGAGTTAAGAGTTGGTTACAGGCCAGGAATGCAGAAGGTCTACTTTTCCTTTCACCATGCAAGGATACTCAAAATGACAAATGTGCCTCATCACCACCGAGATAGGCTAGAATGTGTTAGGAAATAGCAAGAGGTGGCCAAATCTTTGAAACAAAACAAACAAACAAAAAACACTCTGTAATGCTTGAAATTAAACTCCTTAATGACATTTCTGGGGGGAAATGATGAAGTATCTGTAATTAACGATGAGGTTCCGTATCACCGAAGTCTCCTCACATTTGACAGAGTGCAGGCTGGCAGGAAGAGCCGATGTCTTTCAGAGCAGGCTACAGTCTACCCTGACAGACAGAAGACTGGGAGCATCATGTTCAAGCTGATTGAGTTAAATAGGAAGAGGGTGATGAGAGGAAGCAAAAAGCCAATGTCAGAGCAGCCATCCCAGTCATCTGGTCCTGTGATAGGAGCCCTATTCAAGCCTGCCGCACATTAATAGCATCCCGCGAGACCAGACTAATGATGTATTTCTATTGCGTCAAGAAGACAGTTAAAGTGAGGCAGGTTATTTTTATGTAATGAAACACATCAGGAGTACAATCTAATCAGTACAGGGGAAACTTTGTGGCGGACCGCTTACGTGAATGTGTTCGCATGTGCACGCATGTGTTCATATCATGCTTCTAACTCATGATTGATAAAATCGAGGAGTAGCAAAAAGCTCTGAAGCCTATAGGGAAAAGCAGGAGAGGCCGTGAACATTTCTCTGATCCTATCATGAGTTACATCATGAGGACTGCCTCTCAGCCTCCTACGGCTCCTCTACTATTCCCAGTATGATACAGGGCTAATCTGACTTTAGTGTCAGGAGAGAGACAGGAAAAGAGAGAGAAAGAGAGACAAAGACAAAAAGAAAAGAGACAGACATATATGGAGACAAAGACAAAAAGAAAGAGACAGAAATACGGAGACAGAGATGAAAAGAAAGACAGACAGACATACACAGACAAAGACAAAAAGAAAGAGAGACAGACATACAGCTAAAACAAGCACAAATCCGCAATTAGCTGCAACCGTGTACGCGCATGCATCCATGCGTGCATGAATTCACACACACACCTTCTCACACACATGCACTTAACCTCCATGCCAAATTTCAGCCACCTAGGGTGAAAACTGCGCCCGCTAGAGGGTGGGGATCATCCCAGCGATCAACCAACCAACCAACAGAGCGAGCTATAGAGCTGCTGGTCGCAGCTAAAAACAAGCACGTAACTAAATGTCGGTGCTCTCAAAGTAGCATTCAGCTTAACAGAATTGTAAGAGCATCTTAACAGCAGAACTCTCTGCCGAGTCCAATGATGTTATGAAAGGGGGCGTGGCTAAATTATAGGGGACGGGGCTAACCTACACCAATGAAAAACTACTCTCAACTGGGTCCAATGACACCCCCCGCAAGTGTCTACAACAAACGGTTCATGAGTTATGAAAGGGGGCATGGCTTAAGTACAGGGGGTGGGGCTAACCTACACCAATCAAAAACGAACTCTCTGCTGAGTGCAATGATGACTTCCATATGAGTATATGACAAACGGTTCATGGGTTGTGAAAGGGGTATGGCTAACGTATAGGGAGTGGGGCAGGCTGGCACCAATGTGTGAGAGTGTGTGTGTGTGTGTGTGTGTGTGTGTGTGTCCTTGCCCCATGATCAAGCTTTCCACAAAGTTTGGCCATGTTATGTGAATTCGTGTAGAAGTTATGTGCCTTTTTGCTATAGGCCACTCCCGCTGCCACACCCCCTTTTTGCCAATTTGCATGAACAGTTAATCAGCTGTCCTTTGGCTCATGACCAACCTTTCCACAAAACCTTGTACAAGTCTGTGAATCTATTTGGAAGTTATGTGCCTTTCTGCGATAGGCCACTCCCATTACCACGCCCCCTTTTAGCATGAACACACACACACACACACACACACACACACACACACACACACACACACACACACACACCATCTTCACACATGCACACTTGACCTCCATGCCAAATTTCAGCCTCTTAGGGGGAAAACTGTGGCCGCCAGAGAGTGGAGACACTGTTGTGGACTGACCAACCAACCAACCAACAGAGCGAGCTAGAGAGCTGCTGGTTGCAGCTAAAAACAAGCACGTAATTCATGTAGGTGCTCTCAAAGTAGCATTGAGCTTAATATAATTGGAAGAGCATCTTTAAGGAACTCTGCTGAGTGCAATGATGCCTCCCACAAGAGTCTATGACAAATGGTTCATGAGTTATGAAAGGGGATGTGGCTAAAGTACAGGGGGCGGGGCTAACCAATGACCAATGATGCCTCCCACAAGTGTCTACCACAAAATGGGCAAAATGATGTGTCTGTGTGTATGTCTGTCTATCTGTGTGTGTGTGTGTGTGTGTGTGTGTGTCCCACCTGTCCGTGGTTCCTCTGAGTGTGTCTTCTGAAGCCTCAGACTGCAAAATGGGGGCGATAGTCGCTTTGTT
>OMKL01005853.1:3516-16616 GCA_900302295.1 Parasudis fraserbrunneri
GATCAACAGTCCTCCATCTGTTGCAGGATCAGTCCCAGGTCCCAGAATGGGACTACTCAGCTGTATGTTCTCAACACATTCTAAGACTTTAAGACATGTGGGTCCCAAGTCATTCATGCCTTGATACAAAAATCAAGGCACCCTTCTTTTTTCATAATCTTTTACCATTTCTGAAAATGTTGGTGGTTATTTTCTGCTGAATCACCACTGCCATTAGCTTCCAGTGTGTCTTAAACAGCACATATAATGAAGATAGTCACTACATTTGACTAAAATGCCATGCTAACATCTTATGGGTCAGACTGTATCTGAGGAGGAATTCCTCTTCTTCAATTGTAGACACTGTATTAAAACACAATAGAGCCACCTTTCAGGGGAAAAATCTAAAATTGTACACGTTTTATGTGGTGTTTAAGACACATTTTCAGATACAATGGAAGTCTATGGCAGTAGTGAGTCAGCAGAAAATAATTACCAATTTTATCAGAAATGGTAAAAGATTATGAAAAAAGAAAGGCTCCTTGATTTTTTTTATCAAGGCAAGAATCCATATGTCAAAAAGACATGGTATAAAGGTATAAAGCTACCTGAAAGGTTACTGTTTCACTGTTGTTGTTGTTGTTGTTGTTGTTGTTGTTGTTGTTGTTGTTGTTGTTGTTGCAGTCAATTCTGTTTACAAATATTTACGTTAGGTTCACAGTGCCTCAAAATGTTGTTTTGATTTATTATGACATAAGATGAGTAATTGTAAGAATTACATGTATATTAAATAGGTGAACTGATTGCAGGCTCTGGAAATGTATACAAATATCTTTCCCTTGAAACAGCATAGTGCACTTTCAAGACGGACCCACAATTTGCTTCATGGACTTGGCTTGACTCAGTTCAAACATTTCCATTAGGACTTGGAAATAGACGCAACCAATGAGGACTTGGAATTTGACTCGTGTACTGACTTGGCCACAACTCTAGTGATTAGGGACCGTGTTCTAGGTCTTTTGTATGAAATGGATGACTAAAGTGACCAGTGATTGTTGTAGGAAAAGTCATTGAGAATTAATAATATTTATTATACACACTTACTATGAGTGTGACATTAGACTCAGGACTCATTTGATTTGGTCCATGATAATGACTTCACTATATTATGAGAGAAGAATATGTGTGAATGAAAAAATATTTGATTTGATTTTAAATGCATAAAATACGCAAAGCAATGCCGCTTCATCTGTATTTAAATTCTTATAAAATTGTTAACAAATATGTTGTGTTATAGTAACACATCAGCATCATGAATGGCAATAAACATAAAGATTAGCTAAGTCTGACATTCTCCTGGTATGATTAGAGGTACAATTAATACCAGATAAGCTGATGTCATGATCCATTTTTTCATCTCTGTATATCATCACATTTTCATATTGCGATATGTTGTGGCAAGATATTTTGTCACACCCCTACCACTTTCTCCACGACCCACTACAGCACCGTAACCATAACAAATATTTTTTAAATGCAAGATGTTGGTTCCTGGGATGTTGCAGAGCATTCCTGTTTTAATATTGGCTTGTTGCACACGTTCCCTTAGGGCAGCAATACCATTGTCTCTGGCACAAAAAGACAACTGTGCTGGCTGGTCCCTGAGACAAACAGGATTGAGAAGCATGTTCCAAGTTGCCTTTTTTCTCTTCCTTTGTCTTTTTACCACAAACTGAAAATAACTTGTTTAGATTGTCAGTCTGCCACAACAATAACAACAACAACAGCTGCAGCAGAAACAATGACAACAAAAAAACAACAACAACAGCAGAAGCAACAGCACCCTATTGTTTCAATTATTTCCTTTAGTCATTTAAAAGACTGCTGCAGACTATTGAAATGTAATGGACATTTCAAGCTACTGTAGAGCTTCCTCAAACTACATAGCTTACTGGACAACTGACATTTTAATTTGTGTAGAAACTCTTTATTCGTATGGATTCTTACATGATTGAATCCTTAGAAGCCCAGATTTGCATCTGCACTCATTGAATTTGAAGGTCTGAGTCATGTGATGACATGTTTTCTGCATCACAGTATGAAGGTTCCTCTTCTCCCTCCGGGCACCCCCGCTGCCCCCACCTTGGTGTTCCCTCTGCCTGAACAAAAAAGTTAGTGAATTCCAACCAGAAAGATTTGCATCTTAATAGATCTTAGCAACAGCACACCCCAGCGCCCTGTGCCCTCTCCACATAGCCTTTCAAGCCACAGAGACTGCTGTAGAAGTATGAATTCAAAACAACAACAACAACAAACCCTCTGTTTTACATGGGCCGAAAAATCCACTGTGCACTAGCTCAGATTAAAAACAGTCCCAAAATGCTTGTTTGGAATGCAATGTGAAAACAGATCCCTGATAGCAATGTATTACTGAGGATTAACATGACTTTCGCCCTGGTTCTGTGCACAATAAGCTTTAATCTAGGGTCTGATTGGCAGGCCGGCTGATGGGCCACGCCAATGAGGTTCTTTAGTGTTGGTACTGTATAGGTTTGGCTCCGCCTACACATGTCCCCCGTGGTCTGTTTTGGCCAGACTGGCAGCCAACAGAGTGACAGACGTCCCCCTGAGAGTCCACCTGTCACAGTCAGAGCCGCACTAATCGACAGGCCTCGTTTAAGCTGAACTCCTCGTCACCTCTCTGTCAAATCTTCATCTTCTCATTCGTCTGACAGATCCACTCCACTCCCCCTTCCATCGCTCGCTCTCTCATTTTCCTTTCCCCCAGCCTCCATTTCACAGACTGCCAAGCTCCACCCACCCCCTCCTGCATAAAACACGTCAACATCAACTCGTTTCCCTCTGCTGTTGCATCTAAACCAGATTTATCTTTAAAGATATTAAAGATTTAAAAAGCAAATCTTACTTGTCTTTGAGATGCAGTAATCCAAGTCTTCTATAGTGCTTCACTGTAACTCATTTAAAACATCTCCCTCTCTCATTATGCCATTCAGTTTGAATATGGCAGAGGTCATATTTAATATACATTAGTAAATGGGAAGGAGAGGGAGAAAGGCATTATTTCTGGCTGAGACTTGGGTAGGAGCGGGGGGGAGGGGGGTCTTTCATATGGGGTCATGGCCAGGTTTCTCATGAAGGTTACTCTGTATGTTTCTTAGCAACAACAACGTACATCGTTGTTGTATAGTCCTTGAGTTGATTGGCTCCTTTTTCTCCTTGTGCTGTGAAATGTTTGCAATAGGCCTCACAGCACACTAGCCCTTTGCCATATTTCCAGCCTGCGGATTTGGTTTGGTACATCTCTCTTTAAGCAACTTGCCACTATCATGTCACAGGGCTTTTAACCATGTCAGGAAGAGCACTGCCTGGGGTCAAAGGTCCCAACAAGGAGCCAGTGAGCCTCTTGATCCACTCTGGAGACTTTAAGGCACACGGGGAGGGAATCGAGTCGTGTGATGTCACACTGACACATACCAAGGGATTATAAGGGTAATTTAAGGACGAGGGCCAGAATTAAGAGAGGGGGAAAACACCTTGTCCTCTTTTCTTATTTTTGTTGTTGTTATTGTTGTTGTCATCATATTTATTGTCCTTATCCACACAACAAAAAAATAAAATAAGACATTGCTATTAAAAAAAGATGGAAAAAAAGGTCTTGAGCCAAATAGTTACTGTTTGTTTTGAGAGAGATAGAGAGAAAGAGAGAGAGAGAGAGAGAGAGAGAGAGAGAGAGAGAGAGAGAGCTTTGTAGTGAACTTTGTAGGATAACTAAAATTATATTTAAAACTTGTAAACCATGCCTTTAGCTAAATTATCAAATTAAACTTGTACATAGTTACATAGCTACATAGGTAGCCTAGTTTGTTTTGAAAATACAGGTGAAGTGGCATTGCTTTGCATATTTGCGTTTAACCCATCCTGCTTTAGGAACAGTGGGTAGCCACTGCTCGGCGCCTGGGGACCAACTCCAGTTCTAATGGCTTGGTCAAGTGGAGTACGTAGGCCTACCTTAGCACGCACACCTTTTTCATATGTGGCAAATTGTGAACACTCACTCACTCATACATGGACGATTTGCGGAGGGACGTTCTGAGGGACGTCGTGTTGTCTCATTTCACATTGATGACCAGACTGGCAGCGCCTACATGTAGGTGTGTCGAATTGTGGGGTCGACGGTTTCCTGCTTGCTATGTGTGTGGGCATCATACACCAATGACGATTAGCCTACACTTGAAACATTGGAAATCCATCAAACTTCATTGCATAATTTTTATTATCATATGTTGATGTAAAAAATTGCTGTAGTTTTCAAGTTAGGCTATAACTTAGGAGATAGGCTGCGTTGGAATTGTACATCATTTTGAGTGTTCATTTCGATAGGCTAATGTGATAACCACAGACTCAAGCTCATTTCAGCACATAGGCCTATACAGTCTGGCCTTGCTAATAGGGGCTAAATCTTCAGCACGAAAAAGTTATAACCACAACACAACTTGAAAGTTATCTCCACAACAGACCTTGAAAGTTATAACCACAACAGAACTTGAAAGGTATCACCACAACAGAAACAGAACTTGAATCACGATTCAAGTTCTGTTGTGGTTTCGTACTGAAGATTTAGCCCATATTAGCAGGGCAGACTGTAGGCCTATGTGCTCAAATTAGTAGCCTAGCCTAGCCTACTTGTGTTGTAAAACGTATTCTCTTAATGTTTTCGATTTGTTGTCAGCATATAGCCTAGGCCAACTTCAGAGATGAAAATGACAATTACATTTGGGGTGTAATTATTTTCCAAAAGCATAGTTAAAAATGAAATTACATTTTGAAAAGTAGTCTACATTAAACGAAATATAGGCTATATAGTATACTTTTGGATATTGGATTTTCTTGCATTTACCAAATAATTTGTACTGGAGCCTAGCTTGCTTAATAAATAGATTTCACGGCTATAGACGTAAGAAATCAATATGCAAATGTGTTTTTTTTTTAAACATTTCATAACATCGAAATGTGTGTTTTTATTGATGTAGGTTTTGTTAATTATAGGCTAGGCTATACCTTCACTCGAAAAACAATTATCAATATATTTTCAATTAAAGTGGAATGCGACTTTAGGTCTTTCCTATTTATTTATTTATTTATTCATTCATTCATTTATTTATCTATGTATTTAGGCGTAGGTTTTTTGGAATGCTTTCTTGGAATGCTTTCTTGGAATGATCTATCTTAGCTTATTAGCTTTCAATGATCAGTAGATTAGAATGTTGAGTTCTCAAAATTCTGTCTCACATGTTAGATCATGCACCTGAAACGGGTAGTAGCCTATTTATTTAGGCCTAATGCGAGCAATAGCCTATGCGAGCTACTGACATGTATGCCTCAACTTCAGCAGACCTATTCAATTTATCTGATGTATCTATTCAATTCTGAATTTGCAAGTTGTCCTTGCAAGATTACAAAATAATAATAATAATAATTATAATAAGAATAAGAATTTTCACGACCAATTAAGAGCGAAGCAGAAAGGCATCAATAGGTGTAGGCTTTTTTCCCCCTTAAGGGAAAACACCTTCTAAAGCACAGAGACCAGGAAGGGGAGACGTTTCTTTCTGGCGATTGCTGACAGTTTTTCGCATTTTCGGTGAAATTTAAATCCATCTTTTTATGTCATAGGGCTATCAACGTTTCAGATTTGACTTTGATGTAGGTAGAAACAAATAGCTGTTTTAGCCTGTATGAAGGTTAAAGAAGGCTTCACCATAGGCAGTGAATGTCATATTGACTAGAAGTTTATTATAGACCTAATACTTTAAGAATTGTTTGTTTTCAAAGTTAACTAAGCTTATTTTATCATACAAATAAGGTTAACTTTAGTAGATGTTTGTTGGTAGGCTCAACAGGCTTCCATAATTACCAGGTTGACCCTTGAAGGGCAGAGCAGAAAAGCACCAATTTATTGAAATAGATAATATATAACACATGTAACAACTGTTGCTCTGCTAAAAGAAAAATTTGATAGGGGTGAGGACTTTAAGAAAAAGTCTAAAGGTTTTAGATACCATCTGCAGTAATGGCGGACCTAACTTGTTAACCGAGCCTTTACACCTATAGGCTAACCGATCACCCCAATCACCCATAATAGGCCCAGGCCTGGGTTATAAAATGGGTTATTACAACTTCATTAGTATGAAGATTTTTGGTCATTTAGATGGTTGTATTTTCTTAAAACTTTAATCAAAATTTACTTGCGCGTTATTTGAATTAAGCTAGGCCTACAGGGGCAATGCCATCAATATATAATTGTTTTATATTGGCTACATATGCCCCCGCATCTCACAGTTTCTAAATGACTCAGTGGCCTACTATTGACTCTGTAGATGTGAAATTACAAAATAATAATCGGCAGATTATAATCTTAAAAAAAAAAAGTTGCATTGAGTGGTTGAAATAAGACAACTCAGTCATATTTGCAAGCCAAAGAAAAAGAAAACCAAAGACAGGAGCATTAGGCTGTGAGAGTTCGTTATGACTCGGAGAACAGGTAGGCCTATAGGCTTACTCAATAACCTGTAGGCCTACTTTCAAACGTGACATCAGTATAGCATAAAAATCTTTATTAAGTATACCATTTTTAAAAATAATTATAATATGAAGCCTAAGTGAGTTACTTGTATCGAAAAGAAATCTTTCGGAAATGTATAAAATGGAGTAGAATCATTCAGCGGCACATGCGGGTTATATGCCTATAGGCCTATGGTTATTTTCTCCAAACAAAACATGCAAAAAAAATAAAAAATAAAATAAAATACAGTAAAAGGCACTTATACAAAACTAATTAAAAACGTATTTTTCATTGTTTAGGCCTTTTTAAATTGCAAAACATCAAAAATATTTTTTCAAGAAAAAAAAAACTCAGTAAAACATTTTCTGTGATAGGTTCCTGATTGAAAACTATATGGAGTACATCAAGCTAGGCCTATTCAAAATATGACTTATAGATATGCTTGACTCAATTTGTGTTACCCTAACTTTAATGCAAAGATCTATTTCAAAGTCTAAATGAAATTAGATTTTAATGCCTAAGTGGCCTAAGTAGTAGCTTAATAGGCTAATATGTGAGTTGATTTGCATTTTCACTGTTGACAGTTAATTGGCTGCGTGCAAATACTGCATACTATTACACTGATGACATTTTCCACACCTGCAGTACCGCATCAAAGACAGGGGGGGCACACTTTCCCCCCCACCGTTTCCTAAGTGGCAATATCTCATAGATTACTTGAAAGTAAACATTTGGTGAACACAAAATTGTGTTGATTACCTTTTGATTACCTTTTGAATGATTAATTTCCGCTGTTTTTTTTTTTTAATTTCAGCCCAACTTTAATTATATAATCTTTATTCTGACACCAACCGATTAAAATCCCGTCACCTCGAAATGGAAGGTCATTGATATTGCAGGCATACCTTGAACAGGAAATAAATCAAGTGCTACATGTGTGGAGGGGGGAAAATGTGCCGGAATGCTGTGCGTTATTGTTTTATGTTGACCCATTACAAGTCCAAATCACCGAGGGAGCCTAGGGCCGCGAGGTTCATACTCCACTGGCAGTGGCAATGGCATGAGAGTAAACTGCAGTGACGTGACACTGAGGGAGCCCTCATTAGGTCGCTGTACGCGGAGAACCAGAGGAGCAGCGGTAATCCGCTCACTGAATTTACGCTTTGTCGACTAGAATATACCTGGCGAGAGTTGATTTTAATTGCTGCTATTCTATTCTCTTTAGCTCAATGTGTCTGATGAAAGAACCTGGCCAAATATGATGCACACGTTTGTTTAAAACACAGCCTATGCTAATAAGCACAGTGAAATCCACCATGCGTGTTACAGGCTAAATCTAAAAATGACACAACTGTAAGTAAACCAAATTAAAGGCATTTTATGTTTAAAATAATTAGCCTAGGACAATAAATTTAGTAAACAGAGTAAAAAAAAACTTGCTGTCTATTTACTGCATGATTAGGTCTCCCATTAGTTACATTTCTACTTTAGGAAAGTTAAATTAAAAGAACACAGTTTTCAGCAGGAGGTCTTTGAAATAAAGAAGATGTAATGAGTAATGGCATAATCTCAAATGAATCCTGACACACGCATGGAGCCAGTCGATGGGAACCAATTACTTTGATTAATACGTGTACTTGGGAGCAGTTTTGATTACTGACAATAAAACGCTCACGAACTGAGACTCGGCCTGATAGGGATGTTGTCAGCCTTTTAGATGTATACCCAACCTCGCACCATACAACTCTCTCTCTCTCTCTCTCTCACACACACACACACACACACTTTTACGCAATGAGGTTATCAAAACAGCAGTCAGTAACGACAGTTGAAATGGTAAAAGAAATACCTTTTATTTATAAATCATGAGTTATAATTTAATACGGTACCAATATTTTCTTCACAGTACATCAGAATGGTTGTCTAAAATAAGTAAACACAAGTAAGAATTCCCTCTCTCGAACACACACACATATGCACGCGCGCGCCCACACACACACACACACATACACACACACACACACTCACACGTACCTGCAGGTTAGGAATACCCTGCAGTGGTATCTTACACATGCCATTTAGCTACGTGGGTCCATATAAAACTTCTAAGGATAGGCGTACTTATCTGACCTCTGACGTTGTAGGCCTATGTAAATGCGTACAGTCATGTGACCAGTATTCATATTCTTAGAAGTTTCATACACGTGTTGAACACCCACAGGTTATAAAATCTCTGGAACAGCAGATACAACACATTTGCAAACATACAATTGTTTTGAAAAGATTCACGTCTTCAGTGTTCTAAGTATGATGTAAAAAAAAAAAATTATAATAAAAAATAAAATAAAAAACAGGCAATCACCACATGAATGACAAAATACCGCATTAGTTAAACATTTTTGTATGTACAATGATGAGCAAATATCTAAATTCAAACAGTAGATTGGTGATTACAACACTTGGCAACATTGTGTTGAATTGTATAGATTTCCTTTTTTTTTTTATTCAAAGTGCCATGTTTGGAACGTACAAAACAAAAACAATCTACACAAGACAATCCCTGCAAATATTCCTCGCTATCCAGGGTAAAATGTAAAACATGGAAAAGGGTCTAAAACATAATTTACAAGCACGATAAATATACACACGAGGTCCAATAAATATTGTATTTTATTCCGAAAATCACACATTGTGAGAGGCCAATGTCCTCTTCTGACCTGTTAGCATCAGTAGGCCGATTTTCCTCTACTGAATAGCCATGTAAGGCCAGTTGAAACTGCTCCCCGAAAGCAACATATCCCTTATAAGAGTTTCAATTGGAGTTTTGCCGACCAAACGGACGAAGAATAACTGTTCTATGACCGAAGAAGAGACTGTGCGAAGCGAAGGCAAGCGGAGCAGTAGCTTTCCAAACCTAGTAGGTTGGTTTGGGTACTGGCTTCTCACATATTCCTCTAAAGCACATTGAGATTTCTCTTGCAAGCCCTCCACGTGCGCCACATCCGAGAGACCACACGCATCTGCAGACATAAAAAAAGAAACACAAAAATGTTCGTCAAAACAGCTGCACCGTTTTTTAGGCACGGGCCTGTGCCTATGCCTAAATAATAAATAAATCAACATGAATAAATCAGCATGGAACGAAACGTTTTATTGCTCACGCAGACAAGACATGTCCTGCATGCATCTTAATTTGATCATGCGAAGATAGCCTACTAGCCCATAGTAAATAGCCTAGCTATAACAGTAACAAATGTATATCTTTTGTCATAGGCTACCTTTTTCTGCTGAGGAATGAAAGATGGCGCTCTTGCTCGATAAACTGCATGGTATGCTACAAGCACAGGCAGTAGCGGTGATAAAACCTACGCAAAATAGCTAATGATTTCACAACCATGCGTAATCTAAAGTAACATCATCTTAAAGGTAGAGAGGCTTCGCTTAAATGCGTTTTTACACATCCTGCTCCCTTCTTTTCCACTTAAATGCTATTGGTTCAGCGCGGGGTTGAAAGAAGGGTCATCATGTCCCAGTTTAAAGACACGTGCATAGACCGCTCATGAGTCTCGCTCTGCCTAAAATAGGCCTACATAGGCTTCTTGTATTTTTTTGCTAGTCCCTTTTGAATTCTGCCGACCATCTTGCCATAAAACACTATTTATATTGATATTAGGCACTGACACAGTAGTCATCCATTTTTACAATCAGTGTAGGACTCGTCTAAAATAGAACATCTATCATTATCTAAAATAGGATAAATGACATTCAACAAAGGGTTTTATGTAACATAGAAAGAAGACAAATTAAAAATACATCTAAGGCTAAGAAATTAATAAACAATTTTACAGGCGTATAGTCTTTGTTCATAATTAGGCTATGTTTACGTTAAGTTATTATTGTCGTAATTCAACACATACGTGTAAGTTAAATAAACAAACTTTAATATTAGGCTATTCCTCTTCATTAATCTCATTCATAGATGGCCATAATTACCGAATTGTTTAGAAAGTATGATATAAATAAGGACAATAGTTTATATCTATGTTAGTATTTACAAGAAAACAGACCTACAATTTAAATAAAATAAAAAACGTCAATATAGGGTTTCAATATTCAAATAATCAACATGACAATGTTTTGATAAGATAGATTTGTTGATAAAAAATTGACAGTTGTAGACCCCTTTGTCAATTGAAACAAATAGATTTTTTTTTGTCTGAGATGAAATATTCGATCATCGTTTCTTGTTCAAAGGCGTAGCCGCTTAATTAAAATGCAGGCCTAAATCCACGTGCTTCTGGTTATTGAACTAGGCTTGTCTTTTCAAAAGACGGCAAGTGTTGCTTTTTACCTGACGTGAATAGGACAATGGCCTTGATGCAGCTGAATTCTGCTGAATCTACATGCAAGACTTTCAGCTTCTCCACCTGCTCTTGGAATATCCGAATGTGGTCCATGAAAGCCACCACCCGGTCTGCAGACATAGGGGAGGCGTGGAGGCCTGCCGCGGCCAGCAAAGGAGCCACATGAACGGGCATGGAACACTGAGCAGCATTTAGCACAAAAAGCTCGCTCCACGTCAGCCTCAAAAGGGCCACTTGGTCCGTAATCTGAAGGTCAGGGAAGAAGGGAATGTTCCTGGCCCACTCAACAGCACTGAACAGCATCCTGGCGGCCAGCTCACATATGTTCTCGATGCCCATGATGTTGTTGTTCTGCATGCACTGAGTACCATATCTGGACGTTGGATAGGGCTCTGCTCGCAGGAGAAGAGAGATATATCCGGACAAGTATGAGTGGCATTGGAGAGGGTCTCCATTCGTCAAAGCAAACTGGCCGTGGTAGGACTGCGTTGGTATCACTCGCCCTCTTTGAACAGCTGCAATAAAAAAAAAAAGAAACACAAAAGATTGGAAGATATGTTGGCCTCGGTATCGTTAGGCCACTGTCAGTTAGTTACACGCAGATGGTCATGTGAACAGTGTACTGGAACACGGTGAGGCCTGCATGGCCAATATGCAAAATCAATTGTAGCCTGTAGGCGCGCGAACACGCACACACTCACACACACACGCGCGCGCGCGCGCACACACACACACACACACACACACACACACACCACATCAACCAATGCAGGAAAAACCCTCGAAAACATGACTGATTTTAAACGAACAAATGAATAAACATTTAAATAAAACGATGGCCAATTCATTGTGATTACCAATACATGCGTTTAAACAACACTGAAATAAACAAGGATTTGGGTTTTCTCGACGACATGCAACCACCATAATCGACCCTGCATGATATAGGCTATTAGGTATGAGGCATTCATTAGTATGAATACCATAATAGCCTTATAATGGAGCGTGCGATGCCTTGCAAGGTAATAGCCTCAATAGACCTTTTCTAGCCTTGGCTTTATGAATGTAGGCTAGACATAGCATATCCACGCTAAAGGGCAGTGACCTGAACTAGGTAGCATAAGGGGTGTTGATACCTTCCCGCCGCATGCCCACTTTGAGACATTTCTTCAAACGGCAATACTGGCATTGATTGCGATGGTGCTGATCGATGGGACAGTTTCTGTTTGCCCGGCAGGTGTAGGAAAGGTTCCGTCGGACGCTTCGTTTGAAAAAGCTTTTACATCCTTCACAAGTAAACTGTCCATAGTGCTTCCCACTGGATTTGTCCCCACATACAACGCATTCTATCTGCTGGGTTTGTTGTTTGTCCATCGTGTTGTTCGTCGTAGGGTTCGCATTGGACTGCGCCGTGTTACTTGAGGGTGCGCCTTGGGCTGTTGTCTGAGGTGTTGGAGGGATTTCCAGCGAGGACGTCGGGTTGAGATGTCCCGTCAGGTCGCTGGAGAGAGACAGAGGTCCCACTTGAGATACTGGAGAGGAGATTGTGCTCTGTGTGTCGGCGACATCCTCCTCGGTGGTTCTCCATGCTACCATTGCCATATCTATTGGCCAGTGTTTCCAAAACTTTACGCGCCTAACTTTCCTATTGTAGCCTTTGCGAGTACAGTGTTAAAAGATTCTAACCAGAAATCGCAGAAATATGTTCAAAAGTATTGCAACATTGTTATAAGAAATGCAATTATCGCGTAAAATCTATAAGGTGTAAGTATATGCGCGATTTTATACGTTATGACACCAGGAAAACTCGTTCAGCACTGGTGGAATCCAAAAGAAAGAGCGAAAAAATCATAGGCCAACGTACTGCATTTTAACATCCAAGGAGGAAAAAACAATAAGGTGCACAGCGCTCAGCCAAAATCCACGGGAAAGCAATATATCCAAAAACGTTACCCTTTCCCTTTCCCGCTACAATACCGTGTGCCTGAACAGAACAAATGCAGCGCTCTCTTGAGCTAAGATGGTGACAACCAGCCGTAAACTAGGTTAGTCTCGCCAGACGCTTAGCGCTATATCCCAAAAGAAGTTATCTTAAAAAGACAACAGCGAGAGAACGCGATTTTTGGTGATGTCTGTATGCCTGCTCGAGGATGGGAATAGTGTGCTTGAACGTG
>OMKL01005888.1:13043-28256 GCA_900302295.1 Parasudis fraserbrunneri
TCTAAGCCCACATTAAGTTTACATGTAGATCCATCTTTGGAATAATTTCAGCAATCCCTCCTCTTTTCGCCCATTTTTTTCATCCTTACTTCCAACACTATCTCTACCATTCTTTCCATCCCTAGTCAGGTCTGATCTGCCTGTCTGTATTCCCTACCTCCCTCAGCCATCTGTCAGAGAAAGGGGCCCTTGCTGCCAGGCATCTCCTTTGAAAGGATTTTAAAGCTCACACTGTCACATTGTCAACGTTTGGAGGTCATTTCCCTCTCTGTTAAATGGCCTCTTAAGCAAGTAGGGTACCTGCCTCTGAATGGCACACAGTATCTGTTAGTTGACAGTTATCCACAACCCAAAGAATAGCCCAACGATCGCTCACGAAACATAAAGGACTTCTTGTACACTTTAAAGGGGACATATTACGTATCTTTTCAACAATTTGATACGACTTCCTTGAATCTGTGGAACATGTTTGTTTTATTGAACATGACATTTTGCTGGGTGTTGCACCAAAATTTGGCTACCCTGCCTGGGTACCCCACACCCAGAAGTAAAGAAGACCGACTAACACTGGTGCTTGGATTGCCGGAAATCAGACAGAATTGTCCACTCGTTACACTCCGTTTCCATCTTCAGAATCAGTTGACTTGGTGGAGTGGGCGGATTCAAAGGTCTGGCCCCAGGCAAGTGCTTGGACTGACCAGAGAAATTCATACAGCGAGGAGCTTGTGAAGAGCGAGGTTCAAGTCACAGTGAATTTCTCCCTGACATGCCAAGAGATTTATAAACATGCTCTTCATCAGAAGGCTCTAAGTAGCACAGTCCAGCAAGAAATATTAATTCCTCAAAAGGCCCATATCAAAGAGGTTAGAATATAGGAAGAGGGAACTCAGGCAGGAAAATTTATAGGAGGCGATGTTCTCACTGAAATCACCACGTCACTCATGTCATTAACGACACTGACATGTGCAATAGAAATCAACTGCTTAAATATCAGGAATGTCAATTTCAATATTGTAAACACAATATTTTCTCAATTTGATGTAAACATTTGCCAAATTGTTAGCCTAGCTTACCCTCGTCATCAAAAAAGGTGAAATACATCATCAGTATGCACCCAAAATATAACATAAATCCCTTTAAAAAAAAAAAAAATCACTGAATCACATTCCGAGTTTAAAACGTCAATAGCTTTCTAAGACCCTAAACATGACAAATCTGTTGCCTCCTCTACTTTTACTGGTGTAAGCAATTTTACATCCCACTCCATTCATTTTGTAGATTCCCAGGTCTGCTTATTTTTCCAAAGCTGGTGACGGAAGTAGTCAGGGAGAGTACCGTCTTGGTTCTGTTTTGGGAGATGTGACGTTAAGATAGATAACGTAAGAAGATAACTATGAAGACATAATGTATTAGCCTACATTTTATGTTCTGTTCTACAGTGTTTCTGCTGCTCAGCCATTTGGCCTATTTCACCTAGGCTACTTATCACCCTATGATCATAGTTAATGAAATCTCATCAGACATATCTGCCAAAACCTAAGGGTCTAACGATTAAAAATATCAAACCCCAAACATAGAATAATTAAATCAGCTATAGCCTAATGCAGTCAAGTAGTTTTTTCATCATGGGAAAAATTATAAATAGGTTAAGCAATTAACAGCCATGTTGACAATACAATCGCAAGTCTACAGGCAAATGGAGCAGAGAAGAATCTCGCCTGTCAGGCGCTTCCAGTGTGCCGGAACCCCAAAGCCACTGAGAACCATCGTTTCTTGCGGTCTGAGTGAGGCCGCCTACCTTCTATGCTTTAATATATTAGCTAATCAAAATGCTTTTTAGATCAAATGCATTATTTTTACATAAGTATTCATGTAGGTATACATATGCATACATATGCATTATTTTTACATATATTTGGATATGGTTGCCCTATGTGTTATTATGAATCCCACCTGTTTTCTGGGCAAGACACTCCTACGTTGCATTCCAAGCACTAGGATTTTTAGGGTGTCCCAGCCAATCCTAGCACTTGGAATGCTATGTAGGAGCATCTTGCCCAGAAAACTGGTGGAATTCATAATAACGCTGTATCTAGCTAGCCAGCTTGTGGACTGCTGAATCTTTTTAGCAAATTAATATAAGTGAAATTGGCTAGTGTCTTAGTTATATATAGGCCTAGCCAGTTGCTAAGCTGAATGAGTAGGAGCAAAACTACAATACTAACCATGATCTTATATATAGTGATAAATGAAGCAGCTAACATTAAATAAGGTTGCTAACTGCCATATCCCATTGACACCCAAACAGAAATAGAAAAATGCCAGCATTGCGCTAATCGCAATTAGCATAGCGAACATCAGTTATTTGCTACTCAATATTTCAGTTAGCTTTCATGAATTCATCTGAATGCCATGCTGATGACTCCCTGCATTGTATGGCTTGTGAAAGCCTTTGTACTAGACAACATACCTAAACATTGAGTAGGAAACACTAAACATTAATTGACATTAGCCATGCTAATCGCGATTAGTGCAATGCTAACATTTATCGAAGTTACTTCTGTTCTCAAAGAGGATATGGGCCGGCTAAGCTCCTGTGTGTTGCTGGTGAATGTAGCTTAGTCTCTCTGCTTGCACACACATTTGTATCCCATTTATTTCCATGGGTTGCATGAATTCTTGTCATGGCTTTATAGTCAGCTCTCAGAGCTAATGCTAGGTGGCTTGCTCTGCTGGCTGGCTAGGGTAGCTGTTTCAATTAACTCATCAGGTCTGATTGGTCATGTGATGTCAGTGAAATCATCAGCTCTGATTGGTCTGCCACACACACACACACACACAGCTCTAACAGCTGCAACCACTTTGTGGCTGCACAGCAAAAACCTTTTCAAAGTGTAACAGTACATTAGGTAGGCAGTGTTCCTGGCTCCAAAATGCATAGCTAATTGATGAATTAAAGCAAATGTATTGCTTGTGTCCCCCTTGTGACATCACAACAAGCAATAATTCTGAACAGCATGTTTAGGCTTGTAATCTGAAAACTTCAAACCCTGGCCAAATGGCAAGGAGCACCGATGCAATTTTCCCGCAGTGCCCGAAAAACATTTCAGACTGCCAAATCCATGCAAAGACATAAGATATAATATGTCTCCTTTAAGTCAGGATTTAAGAAAAGTTTCTTTAAACCCTGACAAAGGTATTATCTGAAAATTGTTGGTTTAAAAAAATAAATGATCTATTATTTTACTCAACCCAAGTGTGCAAGAAGTTCTTTATTTTTCAAGTTTTTACCTCAAAGAATAGGAAGTATTGCACAATACTGACATCTTGCTATCATGTAGTATTTGTGTTGCATGCAATCAGACATATAAACATCTGAGCACTCACTCCTTCATACAATTAACTATAGCTGTTTCTGCTTGTTTCAGTCAGCAGTGCTTTGGCTCATGTTATCTTGAGAGGTCATGTCCTTCTTCTTCTCTGCCCTAATTGAGATGACAATTCATACTAGGGGGCCCCTAGATCATGAGCTATTGAAAGTCAATCATTTGGCTACCTTAGTATTCACAGTGACATTCCACTCCTACACTTAGCTATGGCATTAGGATTGAAACTATTAAGTGTAGGCCTGTTCAACCATGAATATGAGTGCTTGGGGGCTTGTTATCTGAATGATGTATCGATTCCTGTCACACCTCCAAAACCTCTTCTCTTTGCTTTCCCGTCACACCCAATGAAGACTGAGAAATGATTATCAGATGTAATGCAAGAGTGGTGTTCGCATGGAAAAGAACATTAATTCCCATGTTGAAAATTTCACAGAGGATGGATTAATAATGAACCGCAACATAAAATCACTACTACAACAGCTCAGAATAGCTATTAGCTATAACAGAATAGCTACTGATCCATTTTCCAGTGCATGTTTTTCGGTATGCCTAATTTTCCATTCATCCATGTGTTCTGCAGTTTGTTAAACTTTGCTGTGAATCACTCAAGAGCATGCCATGATACACTCTCAGAACGGATGTGTTAAAATAACACAGTGTTGTCCTTAACTTAGCACATACAGATGTGTTACTGGTGTGTTGAAAAGCAACATACAATGTGTTAATAGCAACACAACTTGTGTTATTTTTTAACACATCTTTAACACATCTGTATGTGTTATGTTAAGGACAACACATCCTGTGTTATTTTAACACATCATTTTGAGAGTGTACAGATATTCTTTTAAGTCACATTCTGTGATATATTTCTTAAGTTTTCTTTAAAGACTAAATTTAAGACGACTATTTTGTTTGTAGAATTTGTTTGATGGGCTACTATTTGATGCAGAAAAAATATAGAAATAGGAAGCTCTGTTCAGATCACTATCCCCTTCATTCTTAAACTAAGGGCTTTTCTCCCTCATTCTCATGCATTCCACAACCACTACCAAGCCATGTGAGCCCATCACCCTCAATAAACTCTCAGGTGTCGCCTACAGTATTACCTGATTACTCTCAGGTGTCCCCCATCAACTACAACGGTATATAAACCACACTCACCGTTCGCTCCTCCACCAGTTCCAAGCTTCGCACATCCCACCGCCACCCCGGCTGTGTGGCCTCCCCCCGGGCCCTGACGATGACTTCCCAAACTACAGGTCACCATACCATTGGCCTTCGTTCCTAACTACTTCCCTCCTGCCTTGCAGGCTGGGGACAGGGTACCCACGCCCTGGATTTCGTCTGGGAAGGGCCCAAGGGGCCTTGGCCGGGAAGGGCCTGCCGGGGCTCCCCTCCTCCTGCCGTGCAGGCCAGGGACAGAGTACCCTTGGCTAGGCCTATCCGGAAGGGGTCTTGCCCACCGGGGCTCCCATTCTCCAGGCCTCACTCACGAGGCTACTGAGATAGGTAGATAGATGTTTTCCACTTCCTGGCTCTCCAGCCTAACTCGCCTGTTTGGCGAGGGGTTCAGACACAAAGGTTGTTCCTTATTCCCGGAGTCATTTCTCCGGTACACAGCCGGCATGTGTTCAGCTGGCTCCACCACAGGGAGGATGGGCCATGCCCCCGTGCAGGTGTTCGTACGAAGCATCCTCCCCTAATCCACGCCAAAGTTCCTATGAGTACACCAAGCTATCCTCCAACTCCAACAAAGAACACACAATCTCCTTTCAGGACTTGCAACTTAATGATTGGTCATAGAAGACTGAACTTGCAAATAGCCTATAAAATAGTGAATTTAGTGATAACAAAGATTGCTGTGATTGTTGTTCCTTCTGATGATTTGGAACTCAGGGGAAATGGGCCCTAAATAACTGCACAAGGGGAGGATAAAGATTTTAAGAAATCCTCCCTGACCTTTTACCAAAAAGCTTTAAGGTAGGCCCTTAGAAGTTTTGAAATGTGTTATTGTCCCAGTGATACAAACTTGTACTTAATTAAATATTCTGTTGAAATTCCCTTTGCGTTATCATGAGCAGACCCTAATTGCTTATCACCTCGTGCCAGTCCCCTCTATAAATATTTACCCTGCAAACTTGGAACTGCAAAAGAATACCAATTCTAAATCGTGGGACCTTTATGCCTGGGGGAGGAAGTGTGTGGCATGCCACTGAGTATTGGATTAACGGGGAGCAAATTAATACAGCAGCTGTTTTTCTTCCTGTTCAGTCAGCTTTAATGCTTTTATATTCATTCTATTTACATATACTCCCATCTGTGCAAATCCATATCCTTGTCTGAGTCATTTGGGTAGTGGCCATATACTACACTTCAGAGAGAAACAGCTTTTCCAAAGTTTAAACATCATTATGCAGTCAATGGTGAAAGTATTGGCACAGTGAAATGCAATTGGTTCGTATTGATGTAAACTCATGATATTTGTATTTCTGATCAAAATAAATGTTTGAGTAAAAAATACAGTCTGTCAGCTAATTTTGGGGGATTTTATTTCACTTGCATATTAAAAGGAATCCCACTGTTTGTTTTGGGCGGTAGGCCTGGAGTCAGTCATTCATCCATGTATTTCAGACGTATTTAAGATGTATTTCAACCTCCACCACAGTCTCTAATGTAAATGTGGAAATCCTGTTGACTTTCTCCACATTTCTCTCAAAGAAATTCTCTGGTAGAACAGGGAGGAGAGTATGGAAACCGCACATGACGCGTTGTAACTCCTCAATCCAATCAAAATTTAGGCTATTGTGCGGGACTGTAGATGCAGAACGAGCCTCTGCGCGTTGTGTACACATGATTAGAATGAACAATAACAAGGTTATGTTAAGTATGTCTCAAAAGTTAACCACACTAAAACTATGCTGTTGTTGTGGTGAAGATAGCACCGACAAAAACAGTAAGCATGAGGGCAATGGGGTCAAGCCAAGCCAAGTCACGTTTATTTGTATTGCTCATTATCATAATCACATGTCCCAATGGACTTAGTGAGGATATCACCACAGGCCCACACCACGATGGAGTCAACACCTCTTGACTTCAAACCTTAGTGAGGATATCACCACAGGCCCACACCACGATGGAGACAACACCTCTTGACTTCAACCCTTAGTGAGGATATCACCACAGGCCCACACCATGATGGAGACAACACCTCCTGACTTCAACTCTTAGTGAGGATATCCAGGCCCACACCACGATGGAGACAACACCTCTTGACGTCAACCCTTAGTGAGGATATCCACACAGGCCCACACCACGATGGAGACAACACCTCTTGACTTCAACCCTTAGTGAGGATATCACCACAGGCCCACACCATGATGGAGACAACACCTCCTGACTTCAACTCTTAGTGAGGATATCACCACAGGCCCACACCACGATGGAGACAACACCTCCTGACTTCAACCCTTAGTGAGGATATCACCACAGGCCCACACCATGATGGAGACAACACCTCTTGACGACAACCCTTAGTGAGGATATCCAGGCCCACACCATGATGGACACAACACCTCCTGACTTCAACTCTTAGTGAGGATGTCACCACAGGCCCACACCATGATGGAGACAACACCTCTTGACGTCAACCCTTAGTGAGGATATCCAGGCCCACACCATGATGGACACAACACCTCCTGACTTCAACCCTTATTGAAGACATGGCCAGGATGGCCAGGTGTGCAATAGGTGCTCAAGTGGGCATTTGAATCTCTTACAAAAAAAGTATTGTAGTAGTTTGATGGTAATTTTAGTTTTACCATGGTACCGGCCATTGTATAAATAATATACCATGGTACTGCTATGGTAAAATTCATATCACCATGGTACCAATTTTGTACTTATTATACCATGGTATTAATCTAATTTAAGCTATTATACAGATGGTAATATCATAGTAACCAAAAAATTATGGAAATACCATGATACTTTTTCGTAAGGGATGGCGGATGTCTTCAAATGTCCATCACTATTTACAGCCAATTAACATTTTCCTGGTGGAATCCAGCGGCCCAGACACAACAAATTGTAGACTACCATAGTTATCGCAATGTCTGTTTGGTAAATTAAAATGCAAGGCTTAGTTTAGATGACATTTATCAGTTGATTTTACAATCTCTACAACTGAAATTAATTTGGCGATTTAGAGAGAGATTTTCGATATTGCTCCTGTTTTCAATTAAAAACATTTTCTCCTCCACCCCCACTCCCATGTGACAGCAATTAGGCCTATGCTTTCTGTTTACATAGTAGGCTTATGCCAGTGAAAACTTGACAGTTACCCTCAACCAAAGTGCTTTTGCAGAGAAAAGTTCTAATGCCAACTGTGCCAAGTAAGCTAAATTACTTAGTTAAATGAAGAGTACTGATACTGCTATTAGAATCTAGGATTGTTCCATTTTCTCCCCAACATTGGCACAGCGGAATGTGTCATCTTCCTTAAAATCTTTATTTTATTTGAATGATTAATTATTCATTTTCCAGAGCAGGTTACTTTGTGATATTCAGGAGATTAGAAGTAAAATGTTTTTCATGTATAAAGAAAAATGGTCTGTTGATATATGGTATAAACAAAAATTATGAACTTATTAGTATAATTAGTATAATTTAAACAAAAGACAAAGACCATGTGCACAGATACGTTCAGGAACATTACTATTAGCCCTAGAGACCGGCAGGTTTAATGCCACTCCAGAGGAGGACAGACTTTGTTTGTTGCTGGTTCATTTTTTGTTTTACTGTTCTGTTTAGGAGGGCGTAAGGGATGTACTTTTTAGTCAAATGTCCTCCATTTATGTTGATTTATTTATGATTATGAAAAACTTGAGTTTATTTTATTTTATTTGCCAAGCTTGTGAAATGTAATGAAATATTTGAATCACTGCAACTGTATTTTTGGTGTCCTATAAACCTGTTAGGGTTGGGCACTTTGTGTGCATGACACGAAAATAAAATAAATAAATAAAAACCATCAAATATTCATTATTCCATTCAGCTATTGAATAGGAAACAACAATGCAAATCCAGTTAATTAGAATGTATATAAATCAACCACATTCTAGTGAAAAAATCAATTTGTTTCTTCATTATATGTATTAAACTCCTTTAATACATCTTTAATACAAATCTCATCTAGTTTCATAACAGTGGGCTATAGATTGTTCAACCAGCTGTCAATAGTGGCAGACAGAATGACTCATGAGAGCATGTGGGTGTGAGTTTAGTTAAACCACAAAGACAGGCTCTTCACGTAGCTTGAGTTGGCACTTGAGTTTCCACGGGAATGCAAAGCGCTTTTATTTTGATAATGACCATTTTATTTGAAGTGTTCATGTCATTAATCTTTCATATTGACCTGATTTATTGTGACATGAAAATTAAAAGGTTTGTCTGAACAGTTTCTAAATTGCACCATAACCAATCTTCCTATTGAATGCAAGTGGCTTGCAGCCAGCCTAATTATATTTGTACCATCAAATTTACAATGTTTAGTACTGTAGAGGTCAAAACTGTCATAACTGAATATTTGCCTTATTTATTTAGAGCATAAATGGCAGTTACATTATCCTGTTCCTTTTTGGGGGGACCATTTGGGATGGGAGTGGATCAGTTCCAGTGTCTCTCTGAAAACTCTCCCTAACCAAGTTTCAAAAGTACTACTCTCTCACAATAGAGAGGGTGAATGGAAACCCTAATCAGAGATAGTGTGACAGCCCTAGGATTGTTATCAGCATGGCTCCTCCTCTCTGTGATTTAGTTACTGTGCCAATGCTGTCAACCCTAGCGCCATCTATCAGCCCGTGTCGATCCACAGAGCTGTGAGCTCCAAACCACAGCAATTGCCTCCATCCATTCCTTGTTTTCCCTGAGACACTTCGATTTAGATTTTGTCAAGATACACTTGGCACATTATGTGTATTGTTTCACAGTGATAGGCGTGGTGGCACTCTTTTTTTTATACCTTAACTCTCTCTTTGTTAATACACCTAGCTCGCCCCCCTCAGAGATAGTAAATAGGATGTCTTACATGTACATACGGATTTGGGGGTTTCGATTATTGTGTATCTGTTAATGAAGGTGGGTCCTATTCGTCAGGTTTACAAGGCATGAATTAAAGGCTCAATTTGGAAGTGATATGGCACCACCTGTGGCTCCAAGATTACCCCACTTCTGGAGTTGTTTATGTATATTTCACTGAATTGTGAAGACACCTTTTTAAACTTTACAAATGATTGACTGAAAGGAGCACTCATTTATTATGCCCATAATCTCACACATACTGTATCCCAAAACCTCAATCTGCCTCAAATTTCACAAATTAATTTGGTTTGAGAGTGATCATGTTTGGACATGTGATGTCATTATGATGTCACATATTCCAGGAAGTATTAAATACAGCTCAGTGAAAGTATGAAAATGAAACTAAATAAATATATCACTCACTAATTTCTTTATATTTTTTCATTTCATAATTTCACTGAGCTGTATTAATACATCCTGGAATATGTATAATTTTAGTAAGATACTAAAATATGTTAGGCCCTCATCTTTTTCTTGTCTGATTACTCCATTGACTTCCATTGTAAACTTGGGCACAAAAAAGTTATTGAAATAGCACCTATCTGTACTTTCACTTATAGTGACAGGAGGGTGATGATTTGTTGATTTGTGATGATTTTCAGTCCCATTCAAATGTATTGAGGGGCACTGGTCTCTGCTTTGCTAGCATGAAAGACAAGACTTGAGGGTTGCAGACTTCAGGCATTGATTTCAAAGGATTTGCAACATCATAATTAGACATGTGCTGTTAATGGCCGACAGCCTGTATATCCCAGAATGGCCCGAATTGTCAATCCACCTTTTATGACCATGCCCCTAATTCGAGCCGTTGAGGAGTAGTGAATATTTTAGTTTTATGAGAATAGTGCCACCATGAGGCCAGATGACTCAGAACTTCACAGGCCTCCTTACTATGGTAAGGGAAATATATTTGTCAAGTTTGGTGGAAATCGGATCAGGAGATACACTAATTTGAGTACTGAATATTTGGCCTGATGGTGGTGCTAGAGGAAAGGTGATGGGGTCACCAAAATCAATAGGATTCTTCCTCTAGGGGTCATGAATGTGCACTGCAAATGTGAAAAGATTCAAACTAAAGGTCTTCAAGATACACTAATTCTAAAATTGAAAGTTTGGCCTGATGGTGGTGCAAGAGGAAAGGTCATGGGGTCACAGAAATCAATAGAGTTCATCCTATACAGGTCATGAATGTGCACAGCAAATTCGAATGAAAGCTATTTGAGATACACTAATATCTAGTAGCAGCGGCTGTCGGGGTAAATCCATAATATCCCCGACACTGTCATTTGGGGATATAATAATATAGTATGATGACTTTATGTTAATTTATCAAATTACTTTTGTTCTCTTAAAATGGGGGGACTACCCAGCAAGCATTCGTCTGATGGCAATGTCCTGTCCCTGGCAAAATAAAATGCAGGTCCGTCAACTAAAATCACCCCACACATCAAAATCTTGTTGTGAAAATGAAAATGGTTGTGAGCAGTCTGACCTCATATTGTGCAAATCATCTTTAAATTCGCAACAAAAATGCATGTATTGCTTTACAAAATGTAGCTAAACAAAACTCAGACACATAATCACAGATAGGATCACCACTTGTTGGAAAACAATCTGTTCGTCTAATGGGATCTCAGCAACAGCCCTATTGTTTTTCCTGAAAACAGCTTGGCTTGCAATGATTATCACTTTGAAAATTACAATATAAATAACACATTTTGGGAGTGGGGAGTTCACTTTGTGATGTGAATAGTGAGTGAGGGTAGTTAATTCCATGATAGTAAGCCATGATTCTTTGATAGAAAGGCAGAGGGCATCACCCTGTCCTGATTGGTGCTGCAGGATGAGTGATATTCAAATTGAATCAAGCAGCAACTACATATTTTAATATATTCAAATGTATTTTGCTTAATAACTCACAAATGCTACTTGTATTAATTAGGGTTTAATGGTACACAACATGTTACAACAGATGTATACCCTCATTGTTGTTTTATGACAATTTATTGATCACTGCCTGTGAAACCATTATACGAGTCTTTAGGGCTTGTAGGGCTGGGCGATATGCAAAAAATATCATATCACAATATTTTTGTGTAGTAAAACAGTATTTGACGGTATAGGTTTCCAGTACAAATTACAATGTGGTATGACATCTTTTTTATGTCTTTATATATCTTGCAATACAACTGTCATGGTCCTATTTCATTCAAAACAGTCTATTTTATTTTACTTTTTAATACTGCTACAAGGAATCTTTTTTTGATTAGCCTAAGAATAGAAAGTGTGTATGTATTTATTTTATGTATATAATATGTATATATCATGGACAACAGTATAGTAAAAATCCATATCTTTGCATGGATCCATGATGGTATACCTTCATATTCAGTACACCTTCCAGCCCTACTGGAAGGCCTACTTATGGTAATGTTTGGCGCAAGCATGATGAATAGATGATGAATCTGAATAGTGTAATAATTCTTAATATAAATATTACTACAAATGTAAACAATATAGATAACATCATATTGAAAAATGGTCTGGCATTCACGTCGACAGAACGTCATAGTCATAGGTCTTGGCCAGGATGTCACTTAGATTTTCATTTTAGAACTATATTTACACTGTGTCTGGATGTCGTGGGAAGACATCCTAACTATGGACATACAACACGCTGGGTATTAAAATGGCTACAATACCTACACTTCACCTGATGGGGAATAATCTAGTTTAAGCCTGAGCAGATTATTCATGGAGGTGTACAACAGAGTCTTTGATTGAGGATAGAATGTAATGAAGCATCATGTATGCAACAAGGAGAGATTCAGAGTACAGCAATAATTGCCCCAGACTGAATCTCTACAATAAATGGAACACTGGCGTACAGAGTGTTCAAATAATATGAATGACGTAGATAGACGTACAGAGTGTGCGAATAACATGAGTTAGAGATATGGGGTAATGACGTAGATAGATAGGAATGTGACAGGTAGGATGATAGAGAGAAATGGGTAAGAAGTGAGGATTTATGTGTAGAGAGTGTGTGTGTGTGTGTGTGTATGTGTGTGTGTGTGGAACTGTACGTTATGTTAGCACAGAAGAACAGGATAAGCTTTGTCATTTATGTGGGTGAACTGAAATTGAAAACAAAATGTATTTTTTATACTGTCTTCTGTCTCATGTTCAGCTAAAGGGGTTGTTTGTTAAGATAAATTGAGAAGACCTTGATTAGTTATCAATAAAAGTTTCAGAAATACTGAAAAGTCTACACGAGAGGGAGACATCTGCCTTTGTGGATTATTTAAATAAAGCTTGAACACTTAAGAAATAACATTCATTCATTCGTATAGCTTTGGCTAGATGGCATATGTGAAAAATTTACAAAGGGTCCCTCAGCTTCTGTCATTGTTTTACCTAAGGAGACCGCGTCAGTTCCACCTGTGTGTGCAGCCTATTTGACAATAACAATGTGTGAGGGGAGCATTAAAGCTTCTAGAAATTTGTATTTATATTTAAAAAAAAGAACAAGTGTGGTCTGTTTTAATGGTGAGCCTGAAGATGTCATGCAACCTTTTGCCAAACGCATATCTATCTAGTCACTAGTCTTTATCAATTGATTTTCAATTGTATCATCAAATGGGTGGAAAAACAATACATTGGTATTGTATGTGAACACATGTAGATGAATATGGGTATATATGTAGGTGCATTGCAATATAAGCACCAATGTATGTAGGTTATATGTGTATGTATGCATGTATGTACATGAAAGTATAAATGTGATATGTGTGTCAACAATTATGTGTTGAATTATTTATGACTCTTGGAAGATCAGTCAGTGTGTAAACACTTCTGCTACTAACAATACAAATCAGGGTTCTGGAGTGGTGTTTTGACTAATATCAGTTCTTGGTGTGGGTGAAAGTTCAATGGCTAAGCAGTCATGTGTGTGGTCAGAGTCAGAGAGAGGTAGAAAGGTAGAGGGGTTTAAAGCAGGGGAGCGCCCAGTGGTCAAATATATGTTGGATAAGAGTGTTACTTCATATCAGGATTTTCTTGTATGTGTTTAGGAGTTGAGTTGTACTGGAATTCAGAATCAATACTACTGTATGTGGAACATGTGAAACACAGTCATAACCTAAAACTGTGGTAGTTGGAGCCACATATTTGGTGTAAATAAAGGTGTCGTGAGGTATACTGATACATTCTATTAGCATCACATTTCATAAAGTTTTCTTCGGCCTGATCTCAGGACCTCAACATTATCACCTGCCCGCCCAAGTGACCTCTCAGTCGAGTAATCGTCGCTGTGCCTGCCTTAGGTTTGTGAAGGTATTTAGGGCTCAGAGTGGCTGCCCATAGAGAAGACTGTTCGAGGAGGGAGAGGTGACCTGAAATTGTGATTGTTAAAAATAGCTCCTTTGTCATTTTGGAGTACTGATAAAGCACCACAGGATGTACTGTGTGTGTGGGTGTAATGAGTAACTGTGATATGTGCGATACCATGGGGCCCATATGTTTTGGGTAAAAGCAAATACATACTGACTGTCTGGATACAGGGGTATTGAAAATGCACAAATCAACTACTGTACAGAAACAGCTGTTGGATGGGAGAGAGGAAAGCCATAATAGAATTAGTGTCTGGAACTACAATATCATAAATTAGCCTTAGGTTTTAGACATATCACCATTGTCCTATATTGCCTGGTTGTGGCACTGGCATTACAAATGTGTTACAACAGCCTTGAGTAAAGACAATGATTCTTTGTTCCAAGAATGAGTCAATAACAGGGTGAATTCCTGCTTCAGCATCTGAGAGATTAAACTGGCACACTGTGGGAAAAATGGTGCCTAGCCTATGTCCTTATCATGTTTTGACTATTGTGTGGGCAGTACAGAGGCAAGGACATGAGGAGATTTAGCAAAGGTGGGGGTGGATGAGAGAGGATGGTGAAGGTAGAGGGGAGAGAAGAATGGGATTTGCAACTTAAAATGTTAATTTTTTCTTTTAATATTCCCATGAGTAGGCTATGTGTGTGTGTGCACCTGTTATGTGTGTGTGTGTTAAAGAGTTATTTCATATTAGGCCATCAGTGTGTGTGTTCTGTTCATTGAGGTACCAGTGTAACAGACGTGTATTTACAATAACATCGAAGGAAAGAATTTGAATTATTAACTTATTAAAATAAATGTTTATTACAATGTCACAGCATTATCATGAGTCCTGTTGTGATTGTTGTTTGGAGGGTATGTAAACATAACGCTACATAAAGTTGGGAAGTAAACAACTCAGTCAAAACTGACTACAGTATATGATTGTGTTTTGCAGCTTTGTCTAAGGCTGTGGTGTGTGTGTGTGTGTGTGTGTGTGTGTGTGTGTGTGTCTATGTGTGTGTGTGTGTGTGCGCGTGTGTGTGTGTGTATGAGAGAGAGACATGTTTCTGTGTGTACATATGCACATGTTTGCATGTGTCTCTATGTGTGTGTGTGTGTGAGAGAGAGAGAGAGAGACATGTTTCTGTGTGTACATATGCACATGTTTGCATGTGTCTCTATGTGAGTGTGTGTGTGTGTGTGTGTGTGTGTGTGTGTGTGTGTGTGTGTGTGTGTGTGTGTGTGTGTGTGTGTTACGATTTTTGTGGTGGGAGGGTAGGAACACCATAGCCAATCAGATAATTTCTAG
>OMKL01005894.1:7497-39931 GCA_900302295.1 Parasudis fraserbrunneri
GGGGGGGGGGACTGTAAATAAATAATAATATAATTGAATAAACAATGAACAATACATGAACAGTGCTTTATGAGCAGATATGTTTCGATAGTTGTTGTAGAACAGGGGATAGAACCACAATGTTTGCCGTGATATGAAAAACTGGTTGAAAGTAATGGACCCTGATAGCATAACACACGGAAAATGGAACAGTGAGAAGTAACAGTTGGTCCACACTGCACGATTATGCCTGATCATCTTGCAATTGATTTTGCTTTGGTAAAACCAATGGTTTAGAAATGGGGCAAGAACTATGATGAGGAAATATGCAGTGATGTAACTGCTGAAGGACAGTTTTGTCTTGGAAGACATTATATCAATGGACATTTTGCAGAAATTCACTGTAAACTGTACATTTACAACATCAGTTAAACATACTGTGCTTTCTACTTATTATGCTGTAGTTTTTGGACCCACACAGAATTTGAAGGCAGACCAAAAATGTGGACGGTTCCATTAGGTTTCCTTTATGGTATAGGCCAATGGAAATAGCTGGCAAGCTCTCTCCCTCTCCCCTCAATCAATCCCCTCTCGTCCTCCTGCTCAAAGACTTACGGGCTTTAACAGGTGACTGTTGCCATGGAGATATTTTCCATGTTCTCATGGTGCCTTTTTTTCCCTCACAGTCACTGACTTTTATTGACAACATGATACCACAGGCTAAGCTGTCTGGGGAGCCGACAGGGCATTGGACGCTGCTTTTTACAGCCGTCTGCCTCTGCAGCTGTGATGACACCAATAGTTTTCACCAGGTCCTCAAGAGAGAGCAGGGGTTGATGGTGATGATGAGTCAGGTTAGTTAGACCCACTGGCAGATTGAATTTTTTGGCTAAGATTCCTAGCAGCAGAGGTGGAAGAAGACCCCGAATCTTTTACTTAAAAACAAAAAGCAATACCTGCCAGACATACTGTAGTACTTGGAAAGTAAACATCCTGCATTCAAAATTCTAAAAAAGTTCACAAAGTTCAGCTACAGGAAATAAAGAGACAACAGCTGAAGAGGGTGGGGCCTATAAGGTGAATACAAGGGCAGACCATGTCAACTCAACTAAATATGCAATAGCATTTCATTGGGTGAGACTTTAAAACACAATTTCCAAAAACCAACACAGGATATATTCTGAAGGATATAGGCTATGATTATGCCCGTTGGTTCTTCCTTATTACAACAGGTTTCTTATGCTCATCAAATGTTTTCAGCCTTAATCCTGTCGCAGTAGATCGTTTAAAAAAATTATGAGAGAAGCCTCTCTTTTAAGTACTGCCTCATTTTCTAATAGTGTGCACAGGTGGTAGAAAGTGGTTCACTAGACGTTGACTGGCTGCAGGGCACACACTGGATAGCTTATGTTCTTTTGAAAATAGATTCCCAAAACGTAAAACATTTCAGTTACGTGCAGTCTGCTTGTACAGACTGGAGTTTGACCCCATTCATTTTGCATCAGTTTGTGGCTAATTAGCCAGAATTAGTGTGGGAAACAGCATGGATTGTGCTGAGAAAGGACTACCAATCGACAACATCATTGATAAGTAACAAATAGGGCACCGAAATTCCCCACGGGATAATAAAGTATTTCAATTTAAAAAAAAATATGGTTCCAAAAATCTGAGCTATCCCTTTAAGTAAAGTATCTTTTTTTATGTCTTAAGTGCAGTACTTAAATAAAAGTAGTCCTACATAGTCACTTAATTTTTTTTCAGTCACTTAAGTAGTTGTTGTTGTTTTGTTACTTAGTTACTTTCCACTCCTTCCCAGCAGTGCTTATGTAGTGTACAGGAAACTACTTGGGAGTTGGTATTTAGACACAGAAATACAGCGTGTCAAATTAGCTTTAGTTTGGGGATGTGCTCCCACAGCTCAGGTTTGCAACAGCACACTGGAGGCCACATCAGTCATCTTCTCTTCCGCTACCTGACAGGCATCGAATTGGAGCATGTGGCGAGAATAAAAGTAGCAAGTCGATATGTTTTTGACTTTGTAAGACTTATGGCAGCTGTGTTTCTCAGTCTCCTCTAACTTGGATGGAATCAGTACAGTGTGAATGTTAAAGCGATCACATATTTCGCTTGATTGCCTTATTAATTTTTCCCCATCTTTCAACACTACTACCGTGGTCTGTAGGAAATCGTTTGCGCCAGGGTCTCCATTGCCATTATCCCAAGGCCTTTAAGCCCCGCTGTAGCCTTCACAGCTATTGCAGGTTTAAGGAAAACCTACAGATTTCACTAAGTCATTCAGTGGGACAAGCACATGTGAGAAACATATGGAAATGTACCGACAGGGTGCTTTCCATGTTCCCCCTCTATGCCACACATTCCCTCCACCTCCTCCCCTCTCCCTGGTTCATTTTATACCATGTACTCTTTGTGTTTTGACTGGGAGCATGGCTACCACTTCACCCAGTTTTACTACTTTTATTTTATTATTTATTTATTTTTTTACAGTGGACCCTCATGATGTCAGACAGTGCTTTATGAGGGGGTCTCTCTGCCCCCAGGTCCTGCACAATGCACCAGTCCCCAACCCCCAGTTTGTGAGCGAATGGTTTAGATTTAGTTTTTATTGCCCCTCTGCAAGGGTCTACTGGCTAGCCAGCTATAGCAGGGCCCAGCATTCTGAGATAATAATAAAAAAACAAAAAAATCTGACCTAGCCAAGGGTGGGAGCAAAAACTTGAATTTCACACACAAGTCATTCTGCAGTCAATTAAGGATGGAGCCATGTATTTATTTTACCCACTGCGTAATCAGAAAGTAAAAGTTTCAAATTATCTCAGCCACTTTGGGACAAATGCTACTGTGATCATAGCAGGTACCCTGTTTTTCTCTGCTCTCGGTCCTTAATGGTGAGAAAGCAATCCAAGCATGATGTCAGGTAATTACAGACCTGAGTACAAACAACTCTTGCCATTATGTTTGACGGGGCAGCCCCAGCTGAAAAGTACTTTACCTTGTCAAGCAAAGTACCCTAAAGATCAGACTGATAGAAAGTGAATTTAAAAAAAAATGCTCCTTTAAAGCCCCATTATGCTCAAACACCTAATTAGTATTTTAGAAGAAAATTAATATGAATGTCCTATGAAATGCCATTGATGTGGAAAGAAATATTCTGCTTTTTATCTCAGTTTCTATAGTATTTGAAGTTAATCTGACGTTGTCATGTTATGGCAGATACCTTAGAGTCTGCCTGAACGGGACCCACTGTACTTCCAAAGCGATCTGTGTCACTTCAGAAAGTGGTTCCAGTAAAGTACGGCTCTGTGACTTGTTTTAACAGTTTTTGGACAACAATGGTGTTCTGTGACCTCTGCATATGAGCTATAATCTGGTGTTGGCTGGATGGACCAAACTTGAAAGTAGAAGAAATGCATTGTAGGTGTTGGTCTTTTCATAGGCTATGTTGACAATATGAAGAAAAAAAAATCTATATCTACGGTGGTATTGTGGTTTCAGATTATTCCTGGGAGTATTTCAAAACAGCTTTAAATAGAGACATTGATGCTATAGGTATCCTCTTCTGCCACCATGGTTGTTTCTGGACTGTCTGGCTATGCTACTACCAATACTGATGGGGCTGGTTAGGATTCAGTGAACCAGAGCAAGCTGAGGAGGAAGCAGCCTGGGAGCTAGACCTTGCATTGTAAAATACAGCGATTCAGGGAATGATTCCAAGGAACTTAATGGGAGCTTCGCCCCCAAAAAAACAACAACAAAAAAAAACAATATGACGTCAATGGATTGCAATGCAATGCAAATACCATGCTTCCCTTGAGCTTCTGCTCCAACACATACAGCTTGACATTTGATTGCCCAGAGGGTCACAGTTAAGCTTCTACAAGCTTCTCCATTTATACCCACAATATCAGCTACTCAGAATCAGCTTGGCACTCATCTCCAAGCAAGGTGGGCTAGGGTGGTTTAAATAAAAAAGCAAATGGTTGGGCGTAGTACCAGTTGGCCATGTGCTACTCACATACCTGTCAAAAAAATACAATGACTTTTAATCATTCTTAAGTTCAACAATAGCATATTCACTATGACTTGCAGGGTGACTTTGGAAGACAACTTTATTTGGAAATATTGGTGTGTGTGTGTGCGTGCGTGCGTGCGTGCGTGCGTGCGTGAACATAGAATATCAAACTTGGTTATTAGTGACTGCTTGTTTTACGCTCATTTTGATGTGGTGGATTCCTAAAGGCTTATTGCTTTATATGTCATAAACTCCTGCAGCTGACAGCTGTGATAATGGGAGTGGACAATGGTCCATGTTACATTTTATCTAATCCTTCCTTCTTCTTTTTTTTTTATCTTGTCAACTGCTGACAACTCAAAATTTTATACAGGAAAAAAAAAAAAGTAAGAATTTTTCAAAAAAGAAATTGTGTTCATGTTATTCTAAGGAGCAAGTGGAAGAAATGTGTTTATTTTTTTGTCATAGCACAAGACTATGAATCCAAGAATCCCTCATGAAAATATACACTAGCGACTTGTGCTTCTAAGTCATCTACGTAACAGCAGGCATCTGGCATTCTGAAATCTCTTTGTTTATTTTTCAAGGTTCACTTATAATGAATAATTTTGAGCCCCACTACTATGTTAATCAGTATTCATCTAGTAATGTCCTTACTTGGACTCAACATCAACACTTTGCAACACATTCTTGCCGTCCTCCTGTAGACCTACTTTTTCCAATGAAAAACGAGGTCAAGGGAGAAAAAAAACCTGCAGACAGTTGAGATGATGTCATTGTCTTGTCCTCTGGAAGGCCCTCAGGGCTGTGATGGAACAACAGCCTACAGGCTAGATGGCTGGACAAGACATCGTGTTTCAGGATGTGGATGTGTTGACTTAAAGGGATATATCACTTTAGTAGTCTTTCAGCAGTAATTCAGCAGTCTTACCTTATCTTACTTATCTTTGTATCTACAAGGAAGCGGGCAACCACTACTGCCCCTGTTGTCCACTGCTCCTCATTCACCTCCATTCATTTTGGTATCATTCTTAAGTATTAACAGCTATATGGTTCTGTGTAATATTGTTTTCTTTGTCAAAGGTATGTGCTTTAATGTTGCCATTTTCAAATGATCAGTAAAGGAGCTATTTGTCACTTGAGGTGTATTTTGCAGTTTGACCAACTGTCAAATATTTAGATTCTTTCTTCCGACATGACAGTCTGTAACCATGGGTAACCACTCCCCAAACATTCCGTGCAAGGCAAAGATACACAGCATACTCAAACTTACAACAAATTTGCCTGATCTGCTTTTCAAAGATAATAACTCTGTAAAAACATCAAATGCCAAAACAAACCCTTGACTCAGAATTGTCTGCTTTATTGAAATCTGCACAGCAGTTTGTTTATATTTCAGAGGTATGATATTTGGGCTAGGTCCCCAAAATGAATGGAAGTGAATGAGGATCGGGGAGGAATGGTGGATTTGACAGCAGACAGGAAAAGCAGTGTCCGCTAGCTTACTTGTAGATGACCTTAGATAGAGGAAAGACTGCTGAAACTTGACAAATTCTACTCAAATCCCTTTAAAACACCACTACCATTATACTTTAAGTTATTATAAAGGAACCTGGTCTTCTGTATTTTACGTTTTACTCTCCACCAATACTTTCCAATAAACCAGCATTGCCCTAAAAAAATATTTGTGAAATATTATGTTTCTTGTTTTACAAGCCCTCTCTCTGGCTTATAAATTATCCTCACAACGTGTTTTCTTTTTCCTTTTTATTACTGTATCACGTTTTATCTCTATGCAAATAAATGAAGTCTAAAATATAAATAATCACTGTTTGGTATTATGACGTGCATAGAATTGGTGTCTGCTCTAGATTGTGTTATCAGGATTGCAGTGCAGTTAATAATAGGTGCAGAGAGAGGCATGACAAGGCATTTGGAATACGGACAAGGAAATGCACTCAACAGGGCTTTGCACTTCGCCACATGATAACCTATCATCACCAAGACTGTCTTTTAACTTGGGCAGGTGTAGAATGTCTAACGTTTTTGTAGTTGTTACAAGAAGAAGGTATTCGTTCTCCTGATTCGTTGTTGCCGCACCTTCATCAAGGAGTGATGATTTCTGATTGGCAGCCGCTCTCCCTGCTCTGCCGAACATTGATGATTATGCGGGGGATAGTGGTGGCCACTGGGCAGTTGGCTGCTGTGGCCAGGCTCCACCCCTCCTCCATCTTTTCCCCACAGGCAATTAACTGAACCTCCCCGCTTTGGCCGCTGTTCAGCAGCTTGGTGTGAATTTTGCAAAAATTATTTAAAATTATTATTATTATTTAGGGTCGTACATTATGTTAGAAAAATGTCTGCAATGTACTCATGCATGCGCATTCATGGCGCACGTGGAGAGAACCTTCACAGAGTAAACATGCCAGGCGGCCTCAGTGAAGAAAAGATCGAAGCACAGAATTACAGCGAAATTCTAACTTAAAATACATATTCAATAACAGTATGAGTACCAATGCTTATAAGCAAGGATGGGTATATCTTACATTTATGAGTTTGTTCGTTTTCCTGTGTCCATTGATGTTTTGCAGTTACCACTTAATGGAAGCTAGTGCATCAATGCAGGCAGGGCTCGTTTTACTGCACTGTAGCTTGATACATTTTGCACTTACTCTTAGTGTGCCTTTCCTGACTCAAAATGGCCAAATATTGGCACCAGTTTCACCATTGCTACTCTGACTCAATCCTACACAGCAGTGGTAAGCATGACTTCTGACTTGTAAACAAATATCAGATTGGGTTGATGAGTGCACCTGCCTGCACCGCACCGTTTACGTTTCCAGAGAGTAAACTCACAGAAGCAATGGACACAGGAAAACAAACAAACTCAGAATCGGAAGATATCGTATACCTGTCCTAGCAAGCTTTAATTTTGCTGAATTTCCGTGCTTTGTTCTTTTCTTCATTGAGGCTGCCTGGTGTGTTTATTCTCTCCAAGAGGCTTTTAAGCGTGTTCTCCATGAACATGCAGGTATGAGCACATCGCAGATGTTTTTAGAAGTGCATCTATATCTCTAGCGATGGCACTAACTCACTCCTTCATTAACTCAGACTAACTCATCGTTAGCCGCTGTGCTCCTAGTGGGCGGCTCATAAATGTGCTTTGCGTAAAGCGCCTCACATCTATCAGACTGTGTCCTGGTACATGTTGTACCACCCCCTAAATAATGTTCATTAAAAAAAGAATTGTTGAGCATCTCGGTGAATCCCTCAGCATTTTGCTTTTTCTAATGTAACTGCTTTATCTTCTATTTAATCATCACTGAGGTATGTAACACTGAGCAAACATGCTATTACCATAGATGGTAGGGGTGCACTATATTAGTTTTGCCAATTTTCTGCAAGTGTACAGACTTGGAAGTGGCATCTACCACTGAACTATCCTTGGCTGATATAATATTTAAAAATTACACTCATGATAATGGCTTTGTCAAACTCAAGTGTTTACATTTTCCAACTTGAAAGTCAGTCTTTCTTTCGAGGCCTCAAATGCACTGGGCATCCATAGAACAGTATAACAGTTTGCTAGTTGTTTATAATGACTTCTCTCCTGGCTGTTGACATTGGAAGGCCAAAGGCCGCAGGAGAACTCTACAGGGGATCATATTTACAGTTACATATCCCCTCCTGTTGGTCGTGTAAATCAAACATCAGTGTTATTCCGTTCCTGTGTTTGTTTGTCAGCCTTGCCCTGGCGAACGGCATCAGGAAAAAATGAAGGAAAACCACAGTGAGCACAAATGCGTGCCAAATGGCTGACAACTATTTCCACCAATGAGTTGTTAACGCCTATTTGTCTTCAGTAAGTGGCTTCCATTCTGCATTAGTCAGCAAGCTTTTGGACAGTTTCATTTTAATGGATTTCTGTATAAATGAACTTCTCTTCCAAGCCACAGTTATAAAAAGTGTCTTCTGGTTTGGACCGGTTGAATCTCTACCTGAACACACTAGTGCCAACAAACATAGCTATGAAGCTAGCCTCACTGAACTACCAGATCTTGGAGATGCATCAGATATACTGGAAACTTTGTAGATCCAGCATGGACTTGGAATCACAAAAGATGGACATGATATCATGGAGTCCTTGGCAAGCCTCCTGGCTCTACAGTACCATTTTTTTTTTTTTGGCATGCCGCTATCAGTACTTTGTGGCTGTTGAGCTGCCATCACAGGCAGACATTCAGCTTTCTGACCCTTTCTCCTCAGGATTGGGGACATGAGCCCTGGCCCAAAATGTGTTGTCTTTGGAATGCTTGGCCGCCAACCAGAAGCGCCAAAGGATGTCAGCGTGGGCGAATCTTACTCGTCACATACTTAACCTCTCCGCAGGCCATTTGCATCATCTTAGCACTGATCAGCCGTGTGTCTATTCAGGAGCAATGAAGGAGGAGGTTGGACAATTAGTAGTCAGGATTATGATCTTATGTTATTCATGTAGTGATGGCATGATAAAACTCTTTATCATATCTGCGATAGGGCAGCACTGGTCCGGACACATGGACAATTAGGATTGGTACAAGACAAAATTAAAACGTCACCTCCATAACCCCTGAGTCCTGCTGGGGTTGATTCATTTGAAAAGCAACAGGAGGATGACTCATTTGAGCCCGTGCAAGACATTCTATTGGCTGTTATTCATTTGTTTTACTTCATCACATGCTACTTGTTAAATGTATAAATTGGTACACAATCTACAAATAAGAAATGAACAGCTGTCTGAATTGCCTTCATATGCTATGCATCTTGTGTATCCGTCTTCCAATTGAGTCATCATCTGTCCCTACCTGTGACACATTTCAACCTGAAAATCCAGGATGCAGTGGTTTCCTTTCGTGCATATGTGAAGTTCAGTAAAGAAACGTGGCATTTGTTAGGAGGCAGGCAGGCACTTGCGGTCAGAGATAAACCTCAGTGAAGTGTGATGATGGGCTCCCATCTGATGCTGCACGGGGCTCTTGTTGAGATAATGCTTTGCATATGGGTTCTTAACGATGAATAAGTGCCTTGTGCTTGTGCATTTTGGGCACGGGAAAGCAGGAAAGAGGAGTTTCTCTGAGATGCTGAGTCAATTTTCTGAACACTTTAATCACATGCAGGAACATGCGCTCACACTACTCAAACGTAAGTTGATTCATGGCATTGATTTATGGTGTACAATGTTTGGATGGGGCTGTTGTACAGCTGTTGCCTGTCAGTACTTAAGTCAATAAAAGTGTTTTTAAAGCAATTATAGGAATTACAGTTAGTATTTCCACTTGTAAAAAATATGTGTGCTTATTACTGTGATGTTATAGGTCTATGCATAATCAATGGCAGAGATAATGTTTGTGTTGCTTTTATGGGACAGAGATTTTAACCTCTGAAGTGGTGATATATCTCAAAGGGATATTTCACTTTAGTAGAACACCACCATTCCCTCCAGGTGTCAGGCTCCTCATTCACTTCCATTCATTTTGGGGACTGAGTCTAAATATTATACTACTGAAGTATAAACAAACTACTGCTCTACTCAGACAATTCTGAGTCAAAGGTACATGTTTGTTTTGGCATTTGATGTGTCTTCACAGATGTATTACCTTTGAAAAATAAAAGCAAATCCAGTCAATTTGTTGTAGGTTTGAGTGTGTTGTGTATCTTTGCCCTGCATGGAATGTCCGGGGAGTGGTTACCATGGTTACGTGCTGTCTTGCTGGAAGAAAGACTCTAAACATTCTGTGAAAAGTTGACAGTTGGTCAAACTACACCTCAAGTGAGAAATATTTCCTTTACTGATAATAAGAAAATGACAACATTAGCTCAAAAAAAACAAGCACCTTTGACTTTGAACTCATATTGCTGAATAGTTTGTTTATAATTCAGAAGTATGATATTTTTGACTGACTTGGTCCTCAAAATGAATGGAGGTGAATAAGGAGGCTGTTGGCGGCACGGACAGCAGTGGTCATTAGCTTACTTGTAGATGACTTTAGATAGAGGTAAGACTGCCAATTTGAAATATCCCTTTAAGAACTGAATTAATAGTGTCCCAAGAGGAACACTGGATCGCTATAATACTTTATGAAGCTAGAAATTATCTGTTTGGCTGAGGTGTCCTACCCTCCCACCACATTTACAATACAAAGAAGTATCTTCTAAGGATAATGTTGGTCAACATGGTTACTAAAGGTAATTTCTTGGATTTGTGTTGAGGTTAGAAACGGGCTAGAAAGAGGTCATTTTTCTCTCCCAAAACTACATAATGGAGCTTTATCTGAACTGTTGATTTCTTTTTTCTTTTTTCTTTGATAGCTTCTAAATGAAGAAATCACAACTAGAGAGGCACTCAGAGAGAGTAATGTGTAATTCGGGTAGACCTCACGTTAACCTCACTGCAACCCTGTAATTAAATTTGGGACACAAAATGTCATAACAACCCATTGTGACACTCTGAGTTAATTCCACTCTGGCTATGTTACTATTAGCTAATACTTTCCTTTCAAACCCATTGAGACTTGATATCGAGCCATAAATCCTTATTAATCCATAGATATTATTGTCACATGTTAGCACAGCAACAGACAGCAGGTGCATGCCTTAGTCATAGACTGAATAACCATGACATTTATCATATCATATTGTCACAGGGTAGTGTATTGGCTCTACTAACCAGGGAGCAGCTACACAGAGTCCTTTCCTCACTGACGTTTGGACCGGTAGACAGATCCGCTTAGTCGTACTCTCTTTATATTGTTGTTTCCCACGTTCTAAAGACAGTTGTAGTGTTACTTTCCAGATTAGATTAAGGTCATGCATAATGGTGCTAAGCTCCGGGCGGGCTGAGCGAGTGCCATGTCTTCGGCAGAATGGTTCAAAACCACTGGGCAACCGCAGCCCGGGATTGGTCACTTGCCACGCCACAGACGTGAGTGTGCGAAAGAAAAATACAGTGCTCGGTTTCCTACCCATGCTGAGTCAACCAATCCCTCCCTGGTCATTTGCATCAGGGCAATTTTGAGGGAGAACCACTTCCTTGTAAACAAAGATGGAGATGGTTGATCTCTTGTTGAGAAAGTTCACATCGTGTCACACTTGGATCTGTGATGTACATGCAAGATGACGTAGAATTATAGTGGAAGTAGCATATAGGAATTCTCTACACATCCCGCCAGCTACCAGAAAATGAAATGCTCTGAGAAAAAAATCTGGTCCTATAATCAATCATGTCAGGGTGCCTGAGTCTTAACAACCAATCAGATTTTTTGGGGCTGCCAAATGGTCTTCCCGGGGTCACATTGGAAAACGTACACCACCATTGTGTTCCTCGTTGAAAAGAGAGGAACAGAGGCCAGGAAATATTTGTAATCATTTTTTGAAAAATCCAGCTTGAAGCTGCTGGTGCCTCTGGGAGTCTGTGGGAAACCTTTGTTGCACGTGCATAGCGCACGGCGTCTGGCTTGAAAAGTGACGCCATGCTTGCTCTATTTCTACTGGACAGGTAAGCTCACTATTGCATTTCTCCGAAATTGCGTACTCCACCTTTTATTATTTACTGGAATGGACGTACTTGATCCTAAGTTAAAAGATTTCAACATTAGTGGTTTTGAATGATCTTACTATGGGCCAGTTAACTGCTTTTTGTATCATAATTATGAAGCCTATCATTGTTGGGATTGTTTCCAGACCTCTGTAAAACCACAGCTTATTGCTTCTTCTTTCTTTTTTTTGTTTACTATAAAACCAAAGTCTTTATAGTAGAGTTTTATAGTAAGAGTTCATTATCCTTGTGAAATTGCTTAGCCTTAGGATTTGAAAAAGAGATTGGTCAACATTTTATTGAATCATTTACTGACCTGGGAAAAGTCAGTGTGGTACCAACAGTACCACCATGTTGTTTGGTGGTGTCCTGTCAAATGCCATTACAAAAATCTCTTTCTTTGTGCTACTGTCATTCACTCACTAAGAGCATTCACCCAGACTCAAGAGAAAGCAAAGAAAGCAACAGCTTCTTCTAAAAACACTTAAGTTGCAAACCCCACCCCCAAATGACTACCTATGATACAATAGAGCACTTTTGTTCACTGACCAAGCAAACTTCCTGGGTGAACTGCAACACACTCTGCCTCAGGATTCTGCCTCAGGGCTTTGACCTGGAGATAGCATCTCCAAGGGAGCAGGAGACTCCAATTCCCAATGGCAAAAGCAAAGCTTAGTACTTCACTTTCTTTATCTTAGAAAGACAAATTAGAACAATCCCCACCCAGTACTTTTCCAGATAAGATAATGCTTCCAGGCAACATGGTTCAGCTAAAAGCCATTTCCTATCCTGTAGCCTGATTTTGTCAACAGAAGATGTAACTGAGACACTTAGTCAATGATGATATAATTTCCTGTGACCCTACAGTCTGTACAAAGTGAGAAGACATACAATATTCCTCAGACAAATTACAAGACATGGCATTCACTGGATCCTTTTTGAGAGCAGCAAACTATCCAGTTTGGAAGAGAAGGGGGTGGTGGTCTGGGTTGTTGGCAAGTCACAGATACCCAGCACATGTGGCCAAATCAACCACAACAGAGCGGGATGAGTGTTACCATGGGATGGAAAATCTCTCTCAGCTTTTTGTGGTCCCCCTCTCTCACATGAGCTCACCGTTTGGACATGCTTCTGTGGCCTCTCTCCGCGTATGGTACAGTAGCTGCCTTTCATGCTTCCTTCACTCTTTTCCCTCTCACTTAATGTTCTCCCGACATTGTCTGAGAATGAGGTGGAGGTTTTAGTCACTTGGTCAGATCAGTTAGTTGCCCAAAAGATCTGTTATCATTGCATAAAAGGCATAATAGACTAACAAAACCCGGAAGTTGATGCTTGAGGTGGTAATCCATCCAACGCTACTTGGCTTGTTCAAATGCATACATGGATCTTTTCCAAGTATTTGAGTTCTTTCGGAGGAGAATTGCATCACTTTGCAGAGTGCATCACCACAGCAGACTGTGGAGGAAAATGTCAACTTTTATTTATTGCAATAATAAAATGTCATTGCATTTGTCTCTTTCCATTGTGCTGAATAATTTCATCAATGAGTGTTTATGGTTCCCCTGCTAGTGAAACAGATTACGGCTGCAGAGCCTCCCATAGGTGTTTCCCCTCATTACATCAGAGTTACATCATCCTCTCTGGTCTACAACCAAAGTGACAAAAAATGTCCGTCCCTTAGGACAACTAAATCTTAGAGCAGTAGACGCACTAACTCTTGGCGGGGTGCAGTCTGGAGAAAGGATCACTTCAGCATTTTGGTGGAAATATATGCCCATTACAATACCTGGTGGGATATTACAAAGTACACTACAGTTGTTGTATAGTCACACTTCATAAAGTCACACTTCATGAAGACGTTAAAGCAAAAGAACTCCATTACTTGAAAATTCCTTCTTATTTTTTGAAGGTCAGTGTGATATTGGTGGAAGCCCTCATTTGTTTGGTTATGCCACATAGCAAATGCAGAACATAATAGAACAAAAATGGGATAAGATGTTGAAGGCTTTAATGCTTATTCCAAATCCTCCACAGCCAGTCCCAAAAGGACTGTGTTCCATGGGCCATCTGTAGGTCTTATGAGTCCATCTGATAGAGAGACAAGGAGATAATCCAGAAAACTACTTTCCCTACACAGTGCTTCCTCCTCCCAAATTGTGTTGGATTTGAGCCATTCTACACACTTTGTGTGGTTTGCGGTCTTAAATCAAATCCAAGACAATGACTTCAAGTATTATATCACACTCAGCATGATGAAGAATACATTTTTGCTTTTACCAGACTTGCAAAGTCTCCTTTATTTGTCTCAACTTATTTTTGCACAATTATTGAGCACGATAATATTTAAAGCCACAATGCCAGAAAATGATGTTGTAGATACAGCACTGGACATGATGAGCTTTTCACTGACGCACAAGGAAATGATTGTGAGGTGGTGAGGTGTCGAAGCGTCACAGAAAGTTTCCATCATTCGTTCCAATTTTCCATCATTCTTGTCTTGAAGTGACTGGAAAGACGTTTGACATCAGTATAATTTTGGCTTTTTCTTATTGAATCTGATCACAAAACCCATCATGTTGTCGCTCCCAGCAAGGCCCTCTGGGGACTTAGGGCATCCATGTTCTGTCCTCCAACAAGGCCCTCTGGGGACTTAGGGCATCCATGTTCTGTCCTCCAGCAAGGTCCTCTGGGGACTGAGGGCATCCATGTTCTGTCCTCCAACAAGGCCCTCTGGGGACTGAGGGCATCCATGTTTTGTCCATCCTCCAGCTACACTCTGTGTCCTCAAGCTTGGTTTGTCCTGCTGAAAGTGTCCTGAGGTGGCCGTGACAAAACACAGGTGAACACACATCATGCATTATGGACAGAGACAGAGCCACCGGAATATAACACACACTACAAACAAACATGCTCAAGTGTCCACCTTCACAAGCTTAAAGGAGAGAAGCAGGGTTTCTTACTTGGCCTCTAATGTGATAGACAAAAACGTAATACCAGTGCGACACCTTGGAATATTACCAAGTGAACACATTGCCTTCTTATTCCAGGACTCATTCAGGAAGTTTACTAGGTTTTGAACAGTGCCTTTTTTTTATTTTTTTTTAAGAACATATTTACAAGTAGGTCATAGCAAATGGCTGGCCATGCAATGTACCATTATGAGATGCAGTCTTCCTAACACTGATAGCTGGCTTTGAGGCAAGTTGTAGAAGAGTGAATGGCAGAAGTGAAGAATGTCTCTGGTCTTATAGAAGCAAAATGAGAAAACCTTGTTTCATGATTAACTTTGCTAGCAGTGGAAACACTACAGTACTAGCACTTGGCACATGTTACTCACAGTGGGGGGTGTGATGAATAGCAGTGATGTCTTTGAGATAGAGCAAATGATTGCCACTGTGAAAAGTAATTATGTAAATGCTGTGTTCCAATGATAACCACAGACCATTTATCTACTTCATAGTAATAGCACCATGGACTATATTCTTGTATTGAAAATTCTGTCATGGACAATCCATCACTATGTTATTGCCGGCACTGTTATCAACTCCCAAAGTTGTCACTTTAAATATGCTATTAAATGATTTTCTCCTGTGGAAATTATACACCTCTTTATACAATTGTGCAAAAAATTACTTTTTGATTTTATTTTTATTTAAGATATTGTTTACATTCAAGCTTTTTTCTTGTTAGATATAGTATTCACTGACTGTGTTTACATGCAGGCTGCAATTAGATAATCGATCAAACCCGACAGAGAAGTAGTTTGACTGCTGACTTATATGGTTACATGTTGCCCAGAAAATCACATTGGAAGTTTCAGTCGTATTAAGATCAGCTATGTTACCCTTGTACAATCAAGATGTTTATATGAGATAGTTTCCGTTTGGAGTAAGAGGCTGCATGTAAGCTCTTGCTGTGAATGTCATTACCAGCAACTCAAAAATCAGTTCTACACTGAACATGGTCTTTGTTGAGTGTTTTTCTCCCCACTTGCCTTTCCTGAACTAGGACTACAAGAATAACATTTATAGCAAACCAGTCACTATGTTCTGTAACATATCCATCCTCACATGTGAAACAATAGCCTCCATGTCTTGCAGGCAACATCATTCAGCTCAACTAAGAGAATCATAAATCATCAAAACTACAGAACTTTTAGTTTGTGCAGTCGCTTGCTATGAAACAGTGGACTTGAATCATTACCAGCTCGCAACTGTTGAGACTCAAGTATAACTGTTCATTTGCACAATGTATTGTCCTGTTGATGAACTTTTATGTTCATCACGTTCTGAGGACTTTCCCTAACAACGAGAGTCCGGACGTGAAGCATTTTGGTAAACCTTAAAGCCTAAAATCGCAATGGAAAATGCTGTTCCTGGGCCTGAAAACCTTGACCATCTGTTCAAGACCTGTTATTCATGCTGTATGCAGAATGGACTCAGTGTTGAGGTCAATTGATAGAATTTTCACATGTACCATTAAGTCCCCCGATGGAATGGAGGATGGATGATAGACAATTTTAGGCATACTCCAAACAAAGCTTCTTGGGGACCCAGGTACTTTCAATCAGTCCTCTGGTGAATTTGAATGCGAAACAAACATTAGTAATCATTCACTGGGTCTCTCCTTTCCAGATCTTATGCAGTCAATTCTTTTTCCATACATGCCTCTCCCATTGACTTTTTGAAAGCACTTCTATCAAGCGCTGGCTTCCTCCAAGGCTTCATCACGTTAAATTGTTCTTTTTTGAAGTTCAGCGCAGTTGAAACTAAGCAGACCGTAGAATCGCAAGACTATTCCATCTTTGTTGTTGTTTTAAGGGGACTGAGGGGCAAGGGCATGGAAATGGGCTGGTGCATGTTCTCATCTGGCACAATTGGTCTCCTCATTTGGGAATATTTTTGCACATTTTCATTATTCACAAATCATAATGCATCACACAGATGTCCACATCTGGTTGTGCTGGTTTTCGCTAAGATTGGCCAAGAGAAATATTTTCCTTTTTGTATCGTAGCAAATATTGCAAAAACTAAATGTATGCTAAATGAATCACTGTAAACAAGGATGAGGCCTTTGGAAAAGGAACTTTTTCCTTATCATTCTGCACCTATCACACATTAAGAACACACTGAGCGAAGATTTGCAGGCTTGGAGTTGAAACACACTGTGATGAAGGGGTTTAGGAGTGGGCCGTGGTGGCCTCGTGGTTAAAGCAGCAGACTCGCGTCCTGAAGGTCCCTGGCTCAAATCACCAGCACAACAATGAGGAAAAACTGGTGTCTAGAGAAAACTGTTGTCATTACTGACTGCTGATAAACCCACCATCAGCACTTTGCTCTGTGAAACACCATGACTTAGCCTCTGGAGAAATGGACTTAAACCCCACACATTCTAGCAACGCCTGCTCTACAATTTACACTGTGTCACAACCAAACCTACAATGTATGTATGTAAAATGTGTGTAATAGGTCAAGGTTGTAAGTTGGCTAAATCAACAAATGTCATGTCAGTGGCAATAGCTAGGCTAGCTAAAGGTCTATCTAATTAACTCTTCAGAAATGAAGGTAATTCAAACAAGGTAAATGTTTGAACCACTGAAATAGATTGAAAGACAAGACTATGCCTTATTCAAAATGTGAAATGTTCATGCATACCTATTCCTAAATTCCCTCTATAGTATAGTGTGCATTTGAAATGCCTTTAAATGGATGCATCACCAGTGAAGTTCAAATGATTGCATACAATCAATGGATTTATTTGACTCACATTCATTTATTAAGATCATTATTTTAAATTTGTAATGAAAAATTGTAAATGCCTGTGTGAATTGTCTTTTTTTTGTAAATTTTGTATCTACACCTGTAATGCAAATAATGATATCATCATCAGATGTAAGCTGATATTTATGAACATTGAACATTTTATTTCAACACTTCTGAAGCACATTTTTGCCAAACAACTTCTATATGAGATATCTGGATGATTCACAAACATAGCTTAGCCCCTTGACTAAGAAATATTCTGTGGAGACCCATACTGAAAAGAACCCTTCACTCCAGGACGAGGGACAATACATGTTTTGGAACAGGCCCTTAGTGTCATTCCCTCCATGTTTTCTTATGACTGAATGATTGTGGTCAGGTGTCTCCCCTGCCTCTGTTTAAAGAGGAGAGGCACAGGATTGACTGGGCTTTGGATGACCACCCATGTTGCTCCTCTGGCCTGTGTTTGGGTTTACTCATTGCCTTGCATTTAAAGTAACCTTGTTAACCCAGTTCAAGACATGCCTTCAACTGATTTGGCTTGTGGGCAGAGTGCATTACCCCCCAGTAGTAGAATTTGCTCTTCCCATGAAAGTCTGGGAAGTTGCAGTAGAGGTTGTGTACTTTCAGGTTGACCTACAGTATTGCAGCCACTCTCTTGTGAATTGGATTGACAACTGTATATGACGGCAAGACTTTAAAAATGGATTTATAGGGTACTTTGTCTGCAGGATATAGGTCATGTCACCCGCGGAGCACTGACGCCGTTTCCTCACTATATATCTGAAAGACTATAAGACGATATATTTATAATTGGAATTGACACGTGGCGACAGGGAAGTGCCATGCTGCAAGCATTTTGATGGTGCAGAGTACTTTTATTTTACACTCAGAGGTGTTATCATTAACGTTTCCTCACCCAAATGGCCAGCACCAATGTAGGTTGAGCATTAATAGTTAACACTATCCGTAATAGAAGTGGGCTAAGTGGAATACAACACTCTATAGCATTATATTCAGCTGCATGACATCAGTCACACTTAAGGAAATACAACACTAGATGTATTTGTCTTTGGTCCTGTGGTGTGATGGTTCCCCTGGTACTCGTAATCAACTTTTCTCCATTGTTTTTAACACTGACAGCCTTTAGGCTATTGCTTATGGAGGCTGTCACCATGGTGTATGAGTCCATTGGGAGGAAATGAATTTTGTCCTGGACCTTCTCAACATCCTATAGTCTGCTGAATGACTTCATAGAGCTCATAACAATCCAACTATGTGGCTTCAGATCTGCATTGCACGGAACAGTTTTGTCTTTTGCCCACCACATTTTGTTGCACAGGATCCAGGGAGTCTGCGCCGATGTCGAGCAAAGTATTTTCCTTAAAATATAAAGTTATATTATATAATAAAGTTTTTGTGACTCATAGTCTCAACAAAGGAAAGAGTGATTTAGAAGTGTGTGCGTGTGTGTGTGTGTGTGTGTGTGTGTGTGTGTGTGTGCCTGGGTCTGTATACATTAAAAAGGCCTATTCCAGGCTTTGATTACAAAATAAGCTTTTTCTAAGGTTCTCATCCCTTGATAAATAGATTATGTTGCACTATACGATACACTACAAAGCTTTTAGAACGTCAGAATATATTTAAAACTGTCACGCAGTTATGTCTTGGATCAAGTGCAAGGTCACTCCATTTTAGAATGAAAACATTTCTGTTTGCATGTTTTCACTTTCCCTAATGGGGCCACCCCTTTGTTCACATTTGGAATACGGATTGACCCTTTAAAGATACCTGTGCATACATAATATTGGAATAAAATAGAACTCCGGTATTTATGCCTCTGAAAAGAAAAGATTAATGACTGATGCTAATTAAATATATAAGTTATTTAATACAGGAAATAGTGATGAGTTTCACAGGACAACTGTTGCTATCTTATTGACAAAGTCTTGTTTTTCCACACGTTCTCAGATTAATGTGTGAATGTTAGCACGTCACGCAACACTTGGAAGGTCCTTCCCTGGAGAGAGCTGGGGCTTGGGGTTTCATGACATTCATTCGGAAGCTGTAGCTCAAAGCGACCTCGCGACCTTTGACCCCCTCCTCTTTGCCCCAAGAGGAAGTTACTGCCCATACATCCAAAGTTGTTTTCTCTCTCCCCCGTCTAATCGCATTCATCTCCATCTCCATCACTGCAGACAGAAAGGCCTTTCCTTTTGACACTAATCAAAATGTCTTGTTCTTGGCTCCGAGGTAGCTCTGTTTGGTGGGCGCACATGTTGGAACTAATTAGTGCGACTATACGGCAACATGTGGGATATATTTCTCCTATAGAAAATGAACTGCAGATGCAGAAGGGGGGTCTCCTTTTGATATGTATGGTAATGTCTTGTTTCGCTATATGCTGGGCACACTCTCCGTTGACATCACCGGTCAATGTTTCAGACCTTCCAGAAAATTATGTGGAAAGTGTGACAGATGGTAACCACCGTGTCAAATAAGGAACACTGTGCGAGACTTGCTGTTCCGATCTCAGTCGTGTGTCTGCGTTGTCTGTGCCTACATCTTGAAAACCCAAATTCAGTAAATCACAAAGGGTTTCATTGCAAAATGCTGTCTATCCGTTGGTGGGGAAAAAAATGTCTCACCTAAACCTCATGAATCCGTCCTTAAAAGTCAGGGGTGGTCCTGTCATCAAAAACTTTACTATTTTATAAGCAAAGGTCTTTAGTTAGCTAATAACTTCCATAACAAGCAATGGAGAATTTTACTTTGATGTAAGTTGTCACTTTTTCCACATGGTGAATAACTTGTTTTTGAATTAAACTCTTCATATACCATACACAACGTACACACAGTCCGCATAATGCTCAGAGTTGCCCTGTCTTTCAGTGCTGTACTGCATGCGAATTGTCGGAAAGTGTGTGTGACTTAGTGAAAAGGTCAGCAGATGTTTTCCAGGTTGTGTTTCACGCATTCGATGCGCTCCCTGCTTCTCCCCGGCTCTTAGTGATACAGTCATGACATAGAAGTCTGGGCCTTATCCGCTTGATTTGTCCAGCTTGACGTCATAGATGCTGTGAACATGGGTATTATGGAGAGATGTGGTGGATTAATTTGACCTCCAAACAAATCCAAATACTAAGTATCCCAATTCGTATCCAAATCAACCAAATTGGAGACTCATTCAGAATGAAGAGAAGGAATGCGGTGGCCCTGCCATACTTTCAAGCTAAAGGTGCACTTTGTAGTTTTGGAAGAGTTTTCAAACTGTCTGAAATCTACCTGAAAAGTTAGTTTTACTGTTGTTGTTTACAACAGCAGGGGCCACAATAATGTTTCAAACATATGCTATGCTTACGTTTCATGCAGTGCCTCAAAATGATTTTATTTTGATTTATGATAACATAAGATAGAATAATTCTAAGAATTACATGTATAGTAAATATGTTTTGTAAACTAATTGCAGGCAATACAAACAAACAAATGTACCTCCCTCAAAACTGAATAGTGCACCTTTTAATCCGTGCTGTGGATAATATTTGCACAATAACGTATCTATTTTATCTTCATATATTTTTGTTCTTTTCCTCCTGCAGGGATCTACCTGTTGGACATGATCTACATTGACTCAGCCTATCCAGCGTCAGATAGCATCATCGAGACGGAGCAGCGGACCAATCAGATGAACAACCTGCTGAGGGTTATCTCTGACCTGCAGATGTCATGTAAATACGGTATGTAGACATACACCACATACGTAACAAACTCCTACTCATCAAACTCACTCTATATCATTTGTTATATGCTCACTTTTGTCATACAACTGAGAATTACCAAACATGACATGGGGGAAAAACTGCATGTAGGCATTCTCTTTTAGAAGAAAACTAGAAGAATGCACTCAGTAGAGTGCAGACATCCACCAAGATCGAACAATCTCCCCACTTTGCCATTACTTTCACATGCAACATTTTATTGGGTAGATGACAGAAACAAGTTGCCAATATTGCCAGTCTAGACAGACCCAGGCTATAAATCCATATGGTGGTGCTAGAGGAAAGGTCACAGGGTCACCAGGCTTCTCCCTTTAGGGGTCATGAATGTTCACAGCAAATTTAGTCACTGTATGGCAAATGGGTCAGGAGATGCGCTCATTTGAAAATGTTATGTTTGGCCTGATGGTGGCACCAGAGGAAAGGCCATGGGGTCACCAAAATCAATAGATTTCTTCCTCTTGGGTCATGAATGTGCACAGCAAATTTCATGGCAATCCAGCCATTACCTGAGATATATCATGGACAGACTGAGAATTTTAGCCTGATGGTGGCACTAGGGGAAAGGTCATCAGGTCATCAATGGGGTTCTTCCTCTTTGGGTCATGAATGTGCACAGCAAATTCCACGTCAATCTGACCATTACTTTTTGAGATATGGTGAGAAAAGATACACAGACACAGGCGAAAACATAACCTCCTGCCAAGGCTGGGTAACTAGAGACTAACAGGAACATTTAAGCATATATAGATATCACAGGTGGACTTGACAGTATATCTATAGGGACAAGGTTTAATGTTAAAACACAACATTGTGAATTATTCAGCAGTGTTCCAGTGTTCCCCATAGAATTGTGAAGCTGCTGCCATCATATGCCTCTATCCATGTGCTGGTGTAGACACACAATGCCGGACCACACTGTCATATCCAACCCTATAGATTAGTTAAGTACTCATTTCTGCATTGTGGCAGTGGAACAAGCACCAGGTCCTTTCTTTACAACGTGAAACCCCCAACTGCTGACCCCTGAAGTGTTGCAATAATGTTTACAAAAGCTTATTCTCCATCGCAGCCTGGCCTGACATGCCAACTCTTCCACCAAACAACAAGTTTCTGAAAGACACAGTGAGCTGAGGAGGGGCCGGCTTTTGAACATAATTGATTCCAGTTGGGGTGAGATGCTGTCATTGCATCATGGTCGGCAGAAGTTTGTTAAAATAAAGTAAATCCCTTCACCGGCAAAGGAAAGAAAGAGCTGAACGGAGGAGTGCACTGCCAGCGAGCTTGTCCTTGACTTCTGAGTGCTCAACAACAAAACAGCAGCATGTGGACTCAATGCACAGCACAACCCACCATAACTTACAACAACATGTGGATCTAAGAGAAACCAAAAGCCCTATGATTTCCACAATGCGGAGAACATGGATGGAATCACGGAACCGGGAGATAAAAACAGATATCATATATTAAGATGGAAGTGTGTTGAATTTGGAGATTTTGGGGAAGATGATATAAAATTTGGTAACATATTAATAATTTAGAATAGTTTGTCTGTAGACCATCTGTCTGCCTCTCTCCTTAGCGGAAATGCTGTTGTGCTTCAGTGCCTTCTTTTGCATATGCCTTCTACTATTACGGTCTCACCTGTGTCCCTGCATCGGAGAGCCCTGGAAAAAGCCACTTAGGTGCTGCGTCCAATGTGGGGCCCTCCAACGCAGGGACACAGGCGAAATGGTACAAACAGCAGACCAGTTTATTGAAGAGAGGTGGCAAGATGTTGCCAGCCAGAGCAGATGGAACTTGCTGTCATGACAAAGGCTCTCCATGTGTGTGTGGGGATGGCAGATTTAACCTGTGTCTACCTCAATGCACAACAGGTGCGCAGCTACCCCTTCTCCCAGATCCAATTAGCTTGACCCAGGGCAGGTGTGGCTGCTTAAACCAGCCACCCCCCCACCACACCTTTATTATCACCAAACACAAAATGTATATTCATAGTCTGATGTTATTGATATCTTTTGTACCCATTGCTGATTTTCTCTCTCTCTCTCTCTCTCTCTCTCTGTCTGTCTTTCTCTCTCATTTGTTTTTTTCTTCAGACCACCTGGTGACCCTCCCACATGTCCAGAAGTATCTGATGTCAGTTCGCTACATCGAGGAGCTGCAGAAGTTCGTGGAAGATGACAACTTCAAGTAAGTGTCTGTGTCAGCAGTCACACTGCCAAACCCCAAAGTGGAAGCACTAGCGTACATTTCCCCGCCGGTTGACGTGGTTTCACAATTGCACTGGGGAGCACTGCGGTGTGAAACACACGCACAACGTTAGACTTGAATTTGTCTCAACAGGCGTGTTCAGCTGGCTTTTCTATGGGACTATAACAACAACTGAAGCATTTAGGCCAAAATGAGACATCTGCCATTTGAAAAAAATGAGTGCAGAGAAAATGGTCACACGCTCAGCTCACATAGTAACACTTACAATAGCAATTAAACCATACAAAAAGACAAACAAAACAATAAACCATACAGACACACAAAACAATTAAACCATACAAAAAGACACACAAAACGGAGGGGGCAGCACAGTGGAAAAGACCTGGGCCCCCCCCCTGTTATCACGTTCCCCACAGGGAGTGCATTCATTCATCCAGCAGGCCCTAATGATTTTCTCAGGCAGCGTCGTAGATCCTCCTGCCTTGAGTAAGCGTGACCGAGCATGGCCTGGAAACCCAAGGCTTCTAACGGTCTGGTGTTATGGAGCTTCAACTGTCCTCCTAGGCTAGAATCTCACCTCTCGTTGCATTCTTGGTCTTGCCTTTTATGGGACCATTGTCAGGTGGTCATTATGCTCGAGTTAGTTGTAATACATCAGCACTAGGTAAAGTTAACTGTCCTTGAGACACTTTCATTAGGATAATAAATATTAGGCTGAACAAAGCACTGGAATGTTTTGGTTCATAACTTGCGGTCACTCTCTCTTGGAATGGTAAAAGGTTCTTTAAGAAATTGAAACACACTGAGAATGTTGAAATGCTTCAGTCAATACTGGGCCAACATGAAAGCAGGAGAATTATTGCGCTACGAAATCCACTTACACAATGCTCATACACGTTTCTATTAATAGATAGTGAATCATTGAACAGTGTCAAATAATTACATAGAACAAACACATCGAGTTTATAATACTGCCTCCTGAAATTCTGTTTTCAAGATTGGCATGTCACTCAAAAGATAAAATGGCTGATATATCTCGTACATAACCTCACACTTATCCCACAGCTGTAAACAGTTTACACAGTTTAATTTATCCTGCGACTCCGAGACTCTTCAAGTGATGTCATCCAGAAGACACCACAGCCGCACTGTGTTAACTATAGCTAATTCAAAACTGTAGAAAAATGGCATGATCCAAAGCTTCTGTGAGGATACTATTGGGAAATTGATAGTTTCCAGGGTAGGTTTAAGTTATTTGTTTATACTTAGAGACGTGAAAAGGAAAAATAGATGGTGAACTGTCAAGGAAATGTCTTTGAGATTTCATTCACACCACAAGGTCAAATATACATGGCTCACCCTGCGATGACTACCTACTCCAACATAGACAGTGCAAGCATCATTCAATCACACCGTCTCCATCTCACTCACAGCTTACAAAAGCCAGTGAAGAGGTTGTGGGCCGCTATCTATACAAAAAAGATGATTAAATGATTACATGCCATTAGGCTAGAGGAGAATGTTTATGTCCTCTGTCGAGTGATCAGCCTGGAGAAGATCTCATCTGCTGAAGGGATGACAGCATTTGTTAACATTGGCACGCGCCTTGCTCCTGACATTTATAAAGAGCGCGATATGTTTGTGGAGAGAATAAAAAGCACATGCCACACAACTTCTCTCAGCACTCGGCCCATCATGCAGGATGTAAAAAAAAAAAAAAGTATTATTGTGAGTGTAAACCACTTCTTCCCCTTGCCATACTAAACAGCCACAGTTCAAACAGCTGTTGGTGCAGGCTGAGCGCAGTTGAAGCTTGCCTCACACTCTTAGCTTCCTCCCTTGATAAAAGAAGAAACCACTCCCATTTTGGATGGGATCACTCAGCACTGTGAGAAAATCCACAGCAGGTCCACAGAACCACCTTCTTTAGTGCCGACGTGCCCTTGACCAAGGCACTGAACACCCAAACTGCTCCTCGGGTGTTTGTGCTGTAGGCGACCTTGCGCTCTGACCTCTTTGTATGAATGCATAATGTATCTGTATGCTGAGAGACAAAGATGAATCTTCTTCAGAAGCAGTCTTGCATGCTGGCCAGAGGCAGTTGCGATACTCGCCTCATAATGACACATAAAATCAAGTTTGAAAAGCAATTACAACTGTTTTGGATTGTGTGACAGTAATTGGACCGAAAAACAGATTGAATATCAACACCAGATAATCTTTTTATCTCATTTTGGACATTTTCTTGGTTCAAGATTATCTTCCTGGCATTCCTGCTTTACCGTCTTGAACAATAGCAAGTGACTGGAAGGAAAGGCGAAAAAGCATGTTATCAAACCCTCAGATGATGTACTATGAAATAATGAAATTAAAAATTAAAAAGCCAAAAAGCTTCTATTTATCACTGGATGTAAATCTTTAAACTGACCCCTTTTAAACTGTTCATGAGCACATCTAATGGCAGTGTCGTACACATAATCAAACCCAAGCTCTCTGATTAATGACCCAGCTTTTCAACCACATTACACACAGGCAGACAGATGGCAGCGATGCTGGTCCAAACCTCCAGACTGACCATGCCAGTCACCATTATGTAACAAACCTCTCCTGCATCTCCTCTGAGACCATCCAATCATGATTCATGTCGCTCGTCTCCAATGTTTTGCTACTTTTTGCTCCGTTCCTTTTACTGGGCTGCCATTCACACTGGTGAGCGGACCTCACAGGAACTGTTTTCACATCTCCAGGAAATTTAGTTTTATGCATCTTATGCTCATAAACCTATTTTGCTCATAGACGTATTTTGGTCCAAGACTGAAATCTGGTTTCTTTTTCGTCTCCTCCCTTTGTAGGCTGTTTTTTTAATGTTAGTAGATGGATGTTTGTTTCAAAATGTTGAAGCACCTAAGGGTCAATGTACTCTAAATTGGTCTATCTTACTCATCTGTGTAGCAGTCATATGGTTCTATATTTTCTGGCTGCAGAGTGGGAGAAGTGAGTGACTGTTGGACTCCCTTTCCTCAACAGCTGTCAAGGTGCCTTTGAGCAAGGCACTTAACTCCCATCTGCACAGTGGAGCTGCTCAGTGACGTGTGTAACGTTGTGTGTGTATGTGTGTAACCCTCCCTCCCCCTTCATCTAATCCTCCAGGCCGTTGGTGTAAATGAAAATAATTATGTTCTTAGTCAACATATCGGGTTAAATAAAGGGTTTAAAAATTAGTGTTCAAGCAAGATTTATTTATTTTTTTAATTAAAATGTCCTGCAAGTTTCATTGAGAAAACCACCATTAACATGCCGGGTTAAATAAAGGGTTAAAGCAAAGTGTTATGAAGCAAGATTTTTTTTTTTTTTTTTCAAAATTAAAATGTCCCTCAAGAGTTTGATTGAGAACTGGCATTGAGAAAACCACCACAGAGGCCATGTCTAGAGAGCAGATCTAGTCCCCACAACCCATTATTCACCCAAGCCGTTCGGCTCAGCAAGCCTCAGCCTAAACTAAACCTCAGCCCACCATGGATGAGCAGTCAATCAGTTTAATACTGCCGCACCGCATCAGTAGCAGCCTCAAACCGGCTCCCATTTCGGACTTCCTCCAAACCACTCCTCCTCCTCCTCCTCCTCAAAACACACACCTGGTTCCCATATCCAGTGCTACGCTAAGAGTTGTGTACATTTGTGCAAATACGGCCCGAGGGAAGATCTGAGGTCTAATCGGACCCTGGTCCTCATGTAAGATCCATGTTTTGGGAGAATAGAGGCCTTGCACAGGATGTTTGTGTAGTTCTATTTCTTCTAGTCTGGCTGCCTGTAACCATTGGTAACCACTTTCAAAAGAAAATGTAATTTTCTAGTAGTAAATGTTCTAATTTCTGTACAGTGGTAGAGTTGGTAAAACATTGTAAAAACATTATACTACTATTCTATTGTGACTTGTTTACAAGATCCAGTAATAAGACACCAAATTATTGTTTTTGTTGATGTATTTCTCATATATCAGCACATGGCAAGCATTGTTTTGCAAATAGCAACTGTTGTGTCTTCCATTGCCATGTACAAAACAATGGTTGCTATGTTACAGGCAGCCATGCTGGAAGAAAGAGAACTACACAAACATTCTGTGCAAGAGTGGGATGAAGCAGAGGGATGGCTGACTTCCAGAGAATGAATGACAGACACAGAATTTGAATTGATAGAGCAGTCATTCCTATTCACATGAATGGTCTTTTGGCTGGGACTCCCTCACATGGCTTATCATAGAACATATGATAATGCTGTAATGGAAGTCAAGAGTTGATTTGGTGTATAATACTCAGAAACACATGTTACCGTTGTTCGTTGGGATGAACAGTCCAACTTTTTGTGTCTCCTGAATTGTCCACACATGAAATCTTGCTTTGACAACATTATAAAAATTCTGTGGAAGCCATCTCAGGTGAATTGAAGGATATTGCCATGACACACTTGGAAAGACCCTTTCTATTCATTCAAGTTCTGTGGTGAAGAGATATGAGGAGCAAAAGGGAGAGCATGGGTTGGAGCAGTGGGTGGGCGTCATCAGTTGCAGTCAGGGGTTTGCGGTAATTGTTGGTTGTGGTTCGCGTGCGGTTGCCATAGCAATGTGCTGTCTGAGAGCCGCCCCAGGTGAAGTGAACCCTAAACTTGCGTCCTTGTAGCGAGAGAGAGAGAGGAAAGGCCTTGATCTTATTCCAGACGCCTACATCATGAGCTCAGCGATCGCTCAGCGCCGAACCAACCTTGTCCCCTCTCTCTCCCCTTTTGCTCTTTCCTCTCCCTCCATCCTTCCTGTTCCCTGTTCCTCTGTTGTTCTTTGTAATGCTCTGTAACTTTCCATCCCGTTTTAAAAGAGAAGGAGAGAAAAAGAAAAAAAAGCTTCAGTTGAAGTGATGTCTGGGTCTGTTTTCCCGGAAGAGTGCAGTGGTCAGATGGTGGGTCAGGACCAGAAACCTCTCCCATGCCTCACTGCTTTGGACGGACACAGCTGTCTACCGCTGCTGGCTGTCAATTCGTGTTTTCCCAACATCCATTCAGCAAGCAGTGGTCCTCCACTGCTTGAATCTGTGCCTACATGCTAGGAAAAAAGTTCAGATTCAGATTATGAAAATTCATCAACTGTTCTAATTGGTTACATAAAACTACAAAGGTCTCAGTATATTTGACTTGAGTACATTTGAAACTTCGAACCCAAATGCACACTGAGCTGCAGTTAAATGTATTCTTATAGAGTCAAATATACAATGTAATTTAATGAAATTGTGGCAGTCAACAAACGCACACAGGGATGTTGCACTACTGCTTATACCATGTATCATGATACATGTCTGAAAAACAGCCATTTTGAAACCATACCAGGTATTGAAGCTGACACTGCAAATAGGTCTAGGGGCAAATGCTGTAGTTCCAGCACTGAAATATCCACCATCCACCACTACCACTGTAATACTCACGATTTAAAATTACACAGTAAACTGTACTCTAATGTTATGGCCTTCAGTGACTCAAGTAAATTGTTTTGGGGATAACAAACCTTAACCTAAACCTCTGCGACAGTGGCTCAGGAGGTAGAGCCGTCGTCTGCTAATCTGAAGGTTCCACGTTTGATCCTCGGCTTTTCCTGGCAGCATGTCGAAGTGTCCTTGAGCAAGACACTTAACCCCTAACTGCTCCCGATGAGCAGGTTGGCACCTTGTGTGAATGTGTGAGTGAATGGGTGAGTGTGAGGCATAAGTTGTAAAGCGCTTTGGATAAAAGCGCTATATAAATGCAGTCCATTTACCATTTACCATCTCTTAACCCTAATTAACATGTACTTACAACTTCTATACAAGTTGCCATAACTCTTAACATGTAAGTCACTGTATATTAGTCCATAGTATATTGTATGTAATTTAGATACAATTTTCTAAAGTGGTGAATGTCTTGGAACCATTTGTCAAGTTTCTTTTTCCAAAGCACCAAAATGTCCTGACCCATATTCGCAATCAGTCTAATCTACATAATTAGTTTTCCTGTCAGAGCGAGGCCAGCTGCATTATGCACGTCATTCTTAATGTCATGGTCACTATTCTGTGAATGTGTATGCATATGCGTCTCTCTTTGCCTTTTTCTATTTCGGTTGTGTCTAGATCCCATAGCCCAGAAGGAACTCATAAATTTCACCTAAAAAGTTGTTATATAAACCTATCCCTTACCTTAATCCTAACCTTAACCACAAAGTCTGTTTGGTATGGGATCTAGACACAACCTTCTGTTTTTGTGTGACTTGTTCCTCACTATGTCTCTCATGTGGAGACATTCCTGGAGACCCTGGGATTGTTTGCAGTGAGAATGCCGAGCCTATACTGATATCAGTAGTTAAAAACAGTAGTTAGTCTTTGTCCAGTTCACACCATGAGCTTTGTTTTCGTTTGCTGTGATTTATTTGAGTGAAGTGGCCTACAGGGAGAACTGCAAATAATAACGACATCTTTCTGATTAAGAGCTGTTTTTGTTGCGCATTAATTGAAACCATCTTGTCTCAGGTCAGTGTTTTTGTATTCTTTAACATGTTTCAGTCACCATGTGATATTTCCACGGAAATTCCCCAACCATGAATATAGCCACCCAGCAGCAGTGATTTATCCAAATCTTGGGAACTATCAATATTCTGAACTCTACTGCCACCATTGTGGCTAGCAGAACCCATTTGAAAGAATTCTACTGACCAGGGTGCATGGAGAATAATTAATATCTACAGTAGTGGAGTGGAAGCCACAAGCTGAATTTAGTTTACAATGCTCTCTTTGGCTTGGGGTTCTCAGATTTATAAATGATCAGTAATTCACTCCCGCCACATAAACCCTAACCTGACCTGCCAGATGTTCTGTTACCCAGAACCATCTGGTAAGTCATCCTTTGAAACTGTTTGGAATAGGGCCGGCACTTAAAAAAAATACTTGGCAGAGTATCTTTGCCCGTAGTTGCCAGTTGTTCCTCAAAGGACGCTGATTGGTCAGAACCACTATGGTTCAGGCACAAGCACACAACTTCAAGCCTGACAAGTTAGATTCTCATGATATCACAGCTGCCATGCAAGGCCACATAAACCCAGCGACTGTGGCATATCAGACTTACATTTTTTGTTTTTTATTTTTTATTTTTAAATAAAAATCATTGCTGTGACATTTCTAACTTGCTGGAAGCTCCCAAATGCTATTTTTGGCCGGTTTTCACTGGATTTGTTTCTCTGGTATCCAAACCCAAACCACGGTATAGCTGATGCTTAACCAGTAATACAACCAGGCGACCATAAGTGGCTATTCAAAACCTGTAATTCTCGATTCTCAATAGTGACATAACCTCTCAAGATTGCGTTTTTAAGAAGTGAGTCCCCCTTCGAGATGTCAGCATATGATAAATAAAAGTGGGGTCTGTGCCTTAAATGAAGGCCTTTTCTTGATTAATTTTTTGGTTGACGTTATTTAAGTTAAAAAGACAAAGACTTGATTGAGCACAAGGCTACAATTGAAGATCTCTTGGTTACTCGGGAACATTGTATATGAAGCTCATAACCCTCTGTCAGTATTCTATAAAAAGACACTGTGTTACCCATGATATGGACAGAAGACTCACACAACTGATTGTTTCCATCTGGCCCTGTCCTGTAAAAATGAATATCATCTTACCTGCCCTCAGTCTAACCCTCGCAAGATGTTTATGCCTTGATGCCAATGATTTTTATTGATTTTCCCCTGGCATTAACATCTGTTCAGCAATACCACTTATTCATACTCCTTAATGGACCCTTAATGTATCTTGGGTCACATGTTTATATGATGCCTTCTAGCCTGGTAGAGCTGAGTGGTCACCTGGGAATTAACCATAACATGGCTAATGGCTTTGTAAACTGTCTCTAAATACCACCCCTTCACATATCTGATTGTTTGTAAGAATTTGGAGAATGTTTTGTAGGATATGCTTCTGTAGGGTTTAGGCAATTCCTGTGGATTAGACACAAGCACACAGTAAAGGTCATTTAAGGCAACGCAGTCATGAAGTTTTTTGATTCTGTATTATGAGTAGGAACACTGTACAGTGCATTTGTAGTTTTAATGCACAAACTGTAATACCTGTTTTAGCACTTGGATTACAATCGGGTCAGGGGAAAATCTTAAATATTTCCCTAGCTGAATCTCTAGCCAAAGTATTCAGACTAGTGTTGAAACAATGAATGCAAAGCATGTTTGTTTTTATTGTTGGCTAGCAAAGTCATGAATCTTGTTATTGGTCTGTCTAATGGGGCTTGTTTATCTTCCAGGATATCTCTGAAGATTGAACCCGGTAACAGTTCCCCTCGCATGGCCTCTTCTAAAGAAGACCTAGCAGGTAAGACTATGTGTCCACATCCTCCCTTTGAGCCCGTCAGAATCGCCTATATCTTTTCTTGGTTTATAATTTATTAGAAGTTTGCACGCACATGCTCAGCTTCTCGGAGAATAATCATTTGAAAAGAGATCGACTCCAACCCATTTCAAAGTGAAGTCAGAACACTTTTGTGTATAGTCAATAGAATAAAGCATCACCGACGGTGCATTACAATACAGCAGGAGCGGCCTTGACCTGCAGGCAACCCCAAACCTGGCAGCTGGAGAACTTTCTTTGTTCCAAAACGCATTGAGTGTTTTCAGTGTTTCCTAGTACTGCTGAGGTCATTTTTGTTCCACTGTAAGCCAACAGACAAGGATGAATTCCCTGACCATTATATTATAATAACGGACAATCGAACTTGTAATGGTGAATGGTTTTTAGAGCTAAAAAGTCTCTGAGAAACCAGGCCCCCGCATGTCTTTGCCACGGCAGAATGAGGTCAGCAGCTACCAATCCCAGCAGACCTAGTTAGTTACGGCGGGGCCCTGAAGGGCCAGCGACGACTGGCCCCCGTTGACTCATTACGTTTGAGTTGGAAGGGGGGGGAGAGGAAACGAGCGCTGGGTGACCGCCCTGAGTGGGCTGAAAAAACACCAGGCACAGCCCTGACATTCATCTCTCTCTATCCTTCTGTTTCTCTTTCTCTCTCTCACTCTCTGTTTTTATCTCCATC
>OMKL01005924.1:3631-14309 GCA_900302295.1 Parasudis fraserbrunneri
TTTGTAAAAAAAAAATTTTTTTTTTTTTTTTTTGGGGGGGGGGGGGGGGGGGGGTGTGTGTAACCTTGTTATTCTGGTTTGTTGAATTCCAATGGAGATGGCCCAGATTAGTCTAATACTGAGAACTGCAGTCCTGAAAAGTTCACTCATGCATTAAGTTGCTAGTCTGAAACCTTACTGACTGATGTAAAAGTTTTGTTGAAACAACCTACTGTAAATTACAACATGTGAAAGTTGTTGTTGGTGTAAATCAGTGTCTATCATTCCTTAGGTTCATGGACACCGTTAAGCATCACGGGACTAACTGACGTTTTTTTTAATGGATGTATTTGGCTAAGCATAATTTTCTATTTTGTCTCTAGACTTTTTTCAGTTTATTTTAATCTAGAAAAATGTTTTGGCTTTTTGCTCAAGCTGTTTACAAGCCTTTCTTGTCCAGCGTCTTCAGATGATTGTCCTTTGTTGTTGGCTGCGTCTGTGTGCACTTTTCACTGAGCGGGATTCCTACAGACCATTGAAGATGTCTGCATGAAGTATGGAGTTTGAGGAAGGATACAGTATATCAAAGATGTCCACAGGCACATTATGTTCAAACATATCAAAACAGATCAAATAGCCTTTACTTTGTACTCACCATCGTTTGTCTCGTGCATTGTAGTAACGTCATCTTACGGAAAGAAAAGGGGGAGCGAGAAGAAGTAAAACTCATGCTGTATTTGTATTTCTGTGTCAACTCTTCACATTTTACTTTCATCTCCTCAGTCTGAGTGTCAAGTGCTATCTAGAAGATGTACCAATTATATGCTGGTAAGTTCAAGTCTGCAGAGGAGAGTCAGAAACTAGGACTGTGTACAGCCAAAAAAAAGATGTTGCTTCAAACAAAAGCTCTTTCAGTTTGACCAATAAAAAAGATGTCTGTGAATTGATATGCTTGACTTTGTTTTCCTTTCCTTTATCTCTTGGCACACTGCATTGAACAATAACCATGTGAGGGTTTATGGCTTAACTGGTTTAATTGAGACATGATATAAATTAGAAAAAAACAACAACAAAAACACTTTTTATACCTGGTATTTTCCTTTATGCCTCCTCCCTGACTACAGAGAAAATGCAATATTTGTATTTGTTTCTATCAGTTATTAGTTACTTTGAAAAACAATGTCTTCATACTGCTTGGCTCTGTACTCAGTAACACTTGGCTCAGTCTATGGTATTGCCACAGTATGTTGCCTTCATTGATTTACCTTGATCCTGCCATGCCTAGTTCCTCTGTCTCTCAACTGAGCTCTCCCAGCTGGAGCAGGGGATCAAAACGTGAGCTGAAGGACAAACATGCAAAGGAGGTGGCTACGCTGTCCAGTAATGATTCAATTATTGAAGTGCCAGTGTAGGGGGAGATAATTGCCTCGTAACTCAGGTGAGTGAAGTTGCATGGCAATTAAAAGCTGATTAGAAAACAATCTGTTTAGTCTGCTTGTCCCATCCATTAAGGCATCATCAGTGAAATACAAGATACCAGCTTCAGTGAGTGTGACTCGTTTTCGCTGGGCTTGACTGCTTGGCAACTATACTTGTTTGAGCAGCCTCCCTTCCTGATGTTTCACATGCAAACACATCAAAATGGGAGGAGAATATTACTGCATTCACAACATGGCATTTTCGTTTACATTTGTTGTCTAAGGCTGAACTTAAAAACGCAAACAATACACAAAACATGTTGTCTAAGACTTACCACATGGATTAGTAAATTGAACAGGTGCACCAATACCAAATAAGTAGCCTACTCTTTCTATCCATACCATAGCTATTGTGCATTAGAAAGGCACTGTTTATCTAAAGAAATATTCAAGTTTAGACACTTTTCTCTCTTAATAGGCTGAGGGCATCAAGTAATTTCCCATTAGGTATTACTAGTTATCCTACAGTCACCAATAACCTAAGTAGTCCCAGGTCAACAACTAAAACCTATTTATTCTTTGTCTATTGGAAGGTGCCCTGAGGGCCTCCCATGGACATGTGATTATTGAATATAAAACATACAAACATATTATAAACATATTCTGTGTCTGTGTTTGTCATACCTCGGTTACATTCCACCAGATGACATCACCCACCCGGAGAGCAGACCTCTAGTTAACTGCGGACGCAATTTCTATTTTCAACTGTAGGCCCAACTCATGCAAAGTTGACCAATTGACCTATCTCAAACTCTGCCCTCTTTTCTTGATCCTCCAATCACAACTGTTGTCTTGAGAAAGTGCCTTTCTCAAGGTAACCAGCTGTAATGGCTGAGGGAGGGGAGAGTGGTATTACAATTACTTCCCCCACCCAGATTTCCCTGCCAGTGTGGGAATCAAACTAACAACTTTCTAGTCCCAAGCTCTCCTCTCTTATCTTAAGACTGACTTTTAAATGGAAAACCACAACCAGTGTTTGTGGAGGGGGGGGAAAGCCAAAATTGTATAAACCAGGAATAGCTGGAACTTTCAGTGCGCAAGATTAGATGCCAGTTTTTCTGACACAAGAAAATTGGAAAATCGGTCATGGTCAATTTACTAAGACAGTGCACCATTCAGACAAAACTCTAATGTGAAAAGTTCATATTTATCTCTTAGTAGAGTAGAAAAGCAAGACTAATGACAAACCAGGATCTTGAATTTTACCTCCCTACTCTACTGTATCAGCATCTCTTTTAATCTAATGCATTTGTTAAGCCTCTCTCTCTCTCTCTCGCCTCTCTCTCAAGAATGATAGTGACCAAAAAAATGATGGAAATACCAAGATATTACACATGACTTTATAGAACTATACTTTTTGTAAAGGCTAGCTTAGAACAGACACACAAAAGAGGCTACATGCCTTAGAGGCAGTAATACAGTACAGTAACACAACTGTAAATCACCCGCAGTTATCCAATTTCCTCTCTGTGCCTTGGCTTTTTCTATATCCGTTTAGAACTTTACATTGAAGAGCAATGCTAGAAGTGTAGAATTCCATAACGGTGATCAAAAGGCAAGAATCAATCCTGATGACCCACAGATTAACTTTTACCTCTGCAAATTGATGAATAATTGAACAGCCACATGAAACTGTTACTGTACCATATCAAGTGAAGTTGGAAGGAGGCCATGGTGTATTCATTTGCAAAAAGCCGTCTACCGCTGAGAAAAGGCTGCGCAGATTTGACGAATTAGAAGTAATTGAGTGGTTTGATAATGTTTAAGCTAATTCTAGGCCCTGTAAATTGATTAAAGGATAAGTTCAGAATTTTTGGACACTTACTGTAGTGCTATTTTCTACTCACCAATAGGCATGGGAAACATATTGAAATTCAACATATTGCAATACAAAAATGTGACAATACTGATCGTGGGGCATAAAAATGTATCGCAATATCAGCTACTTTTTATTCTGCCATAAATTACAAGTCACAAATTAGATGACTTGCCTATTACCATATTGACCTGAATATAAGACAACCCTGATTATAAGAAAATAAGTATTGCCTGTCTGACCAGAATGTACCAGTAATAGGCTACTAACACACTGAATAAAGCAAGGTAGATATTGACATCTTTTAAATGAAATGGTCTTGTTTACATAAGATATTACATAAAAATTTGAAATAAATTATTTGTTTTTGAGTGACTTAAATAAAATAAACATTTTATTAAACTGTAGCCTACTGGTATGCTCTAAGATCATTTATATCTCAAAGTGAAAAATAGAACCATAGGTTATATTTAAATTACACTCATTAATCACCATGCCTCACCACGCCTTAAATCATGCCTCATTAATCACCATGATTTTAAAATTTAAATTATAGCTCCTCCTCAGTCCTGACCTTAACTTGGCTTACTTTCAACCCTCTGAAACCTAATGATGATCATTCGACATTAACATTACTGTTTTTGAAGGCCATAGCGGGCTCAGTTTTTAAGCTGGGATGAAGCCATGGTACCATTATGAAACTTGAGATCACAAGGAATCCATTGATACGAAACATGGCATACTAGCTTACCAGGAAAAAGAATATTGCTCCAAAGTTAAACTTTATTTCCCGTGACACCTCCAATCTCTAGATCTAAACCTTTCGAAAACTCCTTCATATCATGGTTGTATCAAATCATGAACCCCATGTTGTGTATTGAATCGCATCGTGAGATAAGCACACAGTATCGACCCATCTCACCAAAGATATTGCTGAAGCGTAGAGTCCTTTCTTAGCACAATCCATTCTGTGCTTCACACTGGATACCCAGCTGCTAGTTAACCACAAAACGTATGTAAGGGTGCCACTTTAAAAAGCACTTTAAACATTGTGCACCCAAGGCTCCAATAGCGCATTGGGGGTGAATTTGTGTGTGCATGTCATCATTTTGAGTTCAAGTAAACTATCATTGAATCCTTTACTTTGTGCTGCAGTTGTTAACTCTTGGTATTTTGACAGACAATATGGTAGGTCCAGCTCAAAATAATGGATGTGACAGTATTTTAAAAAATGTACATTTGCCTCAAGAGACTGTCACAGCTTTTTGCTGCTTGTGTGCAGTGTGGAGTATGTTTAAGTGCTTTTTGTACAGAGTGAAGAGTAGCCCCATTATTTTTGTGTGTAACTAGCCAGAGCTTGGCATCAAGTATTAGCATGGGTGTCTAGTAAGAACAGCATGGATTGTGCTGAGAAAGGACTCTATTGAGTGACAACATCATCTGAAATTGGTCAAGTGTCCAAAATTATCATTTTTTTCACCGTCTACATACTTGTCTAGTGTGCAGAAGTGCAGAGATGTTCCACTCTAAAGGTTCACAGAGACGCTTGCCCTTCCGACCAAACAGAGAAGTTCAAAGGGAATTTCATTGGAATGAGCACTTTTAGTGGCTGGATCTACATGGTCCTCAATCAACACAGTCTGGCAATGAGGACCATGTAGTAGACTAACAACTACATTCCATGCTTATTCCAATGACATTCCACAGCAAATCACATTCCTGTCCATGTCACATGTTTGTATGAAAAATATTACATTGTTAAGATTCAAATCAACTGCTTCCATCCCCTCTACAGTCAATTATTTTGAATGGAATTTTCAGGACAGGGGCAGTCTGGCCCCTTGACAGTGATTGGCAGCCATTTTAAGGCTGCCAGGGGGGTATGGGCAATCTGTTATGGTGCTATGACTAAAAACACTTGTAAAGACCTCCCCTAGGTGTGTGCAATGCTTTTATCACAAAGTGCAGAATTATTTGCCTTAGCTGCTGGACTATAGCCTAAACTAAAGCCTACAAACAGATTTTCTTTTTTTTTTGCAAGACATGTGACTATTCCAATTGCCTGCATAAGGAAATGCATTCTTATTCCACTACTGCCAAGTCTTGGGAAATAATTCTAATGAAATCCCTCTAAACACCCAGACAAGCGCACAGCAGTGTGGATGCTGCCATAATCCATTTCTATTTTCTATCAGTGGAAATGTGAGAACAAGACAACAGATTTAGTGGAGTGTTTCATGAGTATATAAGTTTGTGCACAAACAACAACAACAACAACAACAACAACAACAAAACAGTAAACTGTCACCATTGAATACTATTTGGATTTGAGGAATTTGATGGGCCAAAATAGCAATTCAAAAAACAGAAAATATGGGTACATTTAATTTTGTTCAGGCAAAAACTATAAGCCATTAACATAAAAATTAGAAGTCATAACAGGACTGTACGCAGGCATTCTGTGGGGCAGGGGCTCAAGCGAAAGGATGGGCATTTGCACACCTCGCCATTAGTGGAAGGGTAAGCTGCTGTTTTTTAGTTTTGTTTTTTTTTGTAAATTTTTAATGGATATCCTGCATTGTTGAATGAGAAGAGAAGTGAAGATACAGGTAAACACAACACTCAGTAGAGGGCTACATGAATCAACCAGTTCTATGAGGGCACTTTTTGAGTGACAGAGCAAACACTGTTGTATTAAATAAATATATCCATTGAAGTCCTCCTCACACAAGTGTATCTTGTCCATCATTTGTTTTGTTTTTTATTTCATCCATGTTTTTAGATAGGGGTACCATCAGGATTAGCATCTGTAGCAGTGCTACAGATGTCAGCTGGAAAGAATAGCATGCAATTATTCAAAAAGATCATTCAAAAACATTAGCTGATAAACAGAAAGTTCACAATTGGTGGAATGTAATTCGGACTCCTTTCTACCTGCCTGTATATAGTCTACACAAAACTAACCAGAAGATTAGAGGTCTTGTATCTATAAGGAGTGTGTCTACCCCTTTGCTATAGAATGATACATTATCAAGAAGACATAAATGACAGGACTTGTATTACATTACTCTTCTGCTGTCCATATGACACCTAAATAACTGTCTGACAAGACAAAAGACTGCTAAGGTTGTACAATACATGGATTGGCAAAGGAGAGTTTGTCAAGACCAAAGGTGACAAAAACATCATTGTCGATCTGTAATCTATCCAAACTATGCTCAAGGCTTAGGTGTGCAATCCAATGTCAAAAGTGGGGACTCTCGCACTCTGAAAGGGTGAAACAGTGTAGGTGCGTCTTCTTCACTTAGGCTACTGTATGTATTTCATGGAGGCAGGAAGAATTCTCTGCCTCACTGAGTAGAAATAAAGTTTCAGAGTGATCGTCACCGCTATTTCATCATTTTGGAGTGTGAGAGGAGCCCCGACTTTTGTCAAATCTCTTGAAACACCCGCTATCCTACAAGCAGCACAACGAGTTGTTTAATCAAAGTTATTAACGCGGTTCAGGAGAAGGGATTCATGACCAATGACCACGATCCAACATATTCCACCATGCCAATAACCCACACACCAAAGCAAACAGAACACCAGCACTCACAGTAATGAGTGCTGGTGTTCTGTTTGCTTTGATCCCTGTCACAACCATGCACCCAGTTTTCACGTTCTGGAGCTGTGCGCGTTTCTACTCTTCACAATAACCCACACACCCACATGGGTCATCAGCCTCTTCCATTCATGAGCCACGAGCTAATTACTTCTCTCCCACATTCTCTCGTGTGCCAACAACCAGCTGCTATACCAGATCGAGTGGCCAAATTCTCACGTGAGCCTATTACCTCTGATTAGGGATGCACCCATCCCACTTTTTCAGTCCCGATACCGATACCGACACCTGGGCTTTGGGTATCTGCCGATACCGAGTACCAATCCGATATTTTTCTTATTTAATGAAAAGAAATACAAAAATACTAAAAGATTTGCAAAATCTCTAATCTTTTAAAAATAATAAAATAGCTGCATACTACATGCATCATTATGATCAATCTAAAAGCAATAAACCAACCCAAGCAAGATGTTTTCATTAATTTTCAATATATACATAAACGCAGCAGCCAATACGTACTGTGTGTAACCAGATTTATGTCATGTGCCTTTAATCCTGGCCAGTTCAAGAGATTAGTCCCGCCCCAATTACTTTGATTGACAGCCTAGTGTTCTCGACTCATTCTGCCAGAATGTACTGTTTACTGGACTAATCAAGGTGAAAATGGATCTACAGTAGCTCCTGGAGAAGTTTTAGTTGAAGAGCCACAATGGTAGGTCTATTTTACCTTGCAATCGAAAAAACTGTTATTGCAACTATGTCCAAAAGTTAGCTTTGTTAGGTAGTTAGCTAACAAGCTAATGTTTGCGGCGACTAAAGAGATGCAGCTCAGATGTCAGACACAGGAGCGGCAGGGGGAGAGAGACTGACTTGTCACTAAACCTTCAACCAATTCTGCTCATAGTTATTGCTATATAGGCTACTGCAATAAAAAATCCTAAACTTTTGGCCAATATCTCAACGAACTGAATCCATTCAGGGAAGCTGGGCACCATTTTCCTCTTCTCAGTCATACGCTGCTGTGCTGTTAGCGAAGCATGAGACGTGTTTGTAAGGGATCGGCCCCATTGTCACCGATACCAGCTATTTGGTCAGTATCGGTACGATATCACAGCATCTCACGGATATCTGACGGCAGCTCTCTCAGCATCCTGCCTCCACACCTGTGCCCGCCTCCAGCTGCTAGACCTCCCTCAGGCCCCGACAGTAGTGATGGTTGCAACGATGCTTCTTGGAGCGTTGAGACTTTCCAGCTGATTGTGTCGAAAATGGGTTAATTTCTCGAGGCCTCGAGTGCACACAAGGAGCACCTGCTGGTCAAAAGAATTCAGAGCAGGCACGTCTATTTTATATGAAGACAGTGCTGCAATGTGTGTAATACTTGGGCCAGTAAAATAAACTGCTGATGTAAACAATGTCAATGAAGTCATTCATACATATGTATTAGTGCTTAGGCCTAATATAAACCCATAATCAAGTTGAAATGAGTTCAATCAAAGTGGGTAGCGCTGCTGTATTGTGCTCTGAGGTAGCCGGGGCGCGCAGGTTTAAAAACATGACATGACATGTAATGGGTCATTCTGATCAGTGATACAGTATATCATAATACGACTTATTGTCACAATGCTCTTATGAGTAATGCAACAAACGTCTCAACACTCAACACAATCTCCTGTCCTACGACAACCCACGAGTTGCGAGGGGTAAATCGGTTCTCCGGCACGCAGCCGGCGCGCGTTCAGCTGGCTCCGCCAGGGGGAGGAATGCGCCATGCCCCAGTATAGGCATTTGGTCCGAAGAATCCTCCTCTCATCCACGCCAAGTTCTTACAAGTACACCAAGTCTTCCCTCAAGACCAACAAGAGAATACGCAATCCTCCATTTCCTTACCTAAGTACAATAATCTAAGTATGCTATATTTGGGACAAGCCTCTGTTTAGGACTGGCCTTTAATTCCTTTCTCACAAAACAAAAATTATATAAACCAGTATGAATATTACTTGTAGGAAAATTAAGCTATCGAATCATATAACAAGTATGAATCATTCATGGTGATCTCGCTCAGAGAGACAGAACAATGACCTCACACACTCCAAGGTAGAGAAAGATAGAGAAATAGAGATGGAGTAGCACTTGGCCTCAGTATTCGACTTAAATTCCTTATTTGTTCTCAGAGCACAGGCCGGAGGCAGTATGCTCCATGCAAGAAAGGACTTAAGGACTGAAAAAGTGTCGGGAGAAATGGAACAATGTTCTTAGAAAGTTTCACTCAGTTTACAGGTTCAGCTTCAGGCTACTAATGGTGAATAACATTACAGTTGTCATGCAGGCCCACTGCATTTTTATAGTTAACGTCATGCACTAGCAAGCGTTGTGTTGTGATGAAGTGCAGTGTTGAGTCGTGGATGTTGTGCAGGTGTTATGTTGTGCAGGTGTCTGGTAGATGGTGTCTGAGGGCTATTTGTTTTGTATTGTGGGAGTGAGAGAGAGAGAGAGAGAGATGGATGAGAGGGATTGAGATAGAGAGAACAGAGAAATGTCTGGCTGCTGTGCATTTCCCGAGATTGCATTGACTTGCAATTGATGATAATAAAAACTGCACCCGTGGTAACCTTGTAAACAATTTAGACCCAGCTTCTAGTAGAAACCAGCCTTTATTTGTCAAAATGTGTAGCCAATATAAAGGACTCTGCATTTAATTGGGACTCGGCTTTTAAACAAAGTTTTACGGTAATGCAGCCTTAAAACAAATTCTGTTGCATGACTCAGTTACGTAAAGGATTTCCACTTGTTATTTTTATAATTTTTATTATAGACGAGCTATTTTTTTTATTAAATGCTTAGCCTTTATAACATGGGAGTCAATGTAGTTATCCTACCCCAGCCTCATCTTGATTAAAGATGGCGGTGATGTGAATAAGGCTAATTATTGTCTCGATGACATCATCACTAGTCTTGTCTTAGCTTAAGGAGGGTTCATATTCACAAATCTAAACTGGGCTTTAGAATATTATAGAAATAACATGTGAATTCTATTTTTGGGTGGATTTTCCCTTTTAAGTTCAGTGATCACATGTAGGGTCAGACTAAATTAGATTACATCAATCTGCTCCCAATATAGAAAATTGACTTACACTGGCTAACATACCAGTACATTAGTTCAAAAAGAGAGAAGGCTGCTACAGTAAATCAAAAGCCAGTTTGTTTACTAGTTTGTTGGACAAAGAGTTACAAAGTGTTGAAAGCAAAAAGAACTCCTGAGCATAACTAAATTAACTAATTTAAAGAAGTAAGAACAAAAATCAATAAAAGCGATACAAAAACAAACATGTGATACAAAAATCATGCAATAGGTTTCAACCTTGATAGGTCTTCCTCAGGCAGTGCCAAGACAGTAACTGCAGTAATGCCTGATCTTTCACAGGAGGCAAATATCAGTTACAGCATTAAAGTTGCAGTATGGAAGACTGGCACCCTGTGGCCATGAGAGGTAATGGCACCATGTTTAAACATGGCAGATAAGAGAAATCTGCAACAAAAAAAGATTTATTCAGTAAGGTCACTGTTTTACAATTCTGTCATTCACATTTTATTCTATAGAAATGACATGGATTTCGCAGCACTGGTCATGCCAGACCAGAAGAGCTTGTATGGTCAATTTCACTGTTTCAGGCAACACTGTTGAGGGGGTTTTCTCTTGTTCAGCCCAACTCGCCCATTTGTCAAATCCATGTTGTTTGTTCATTGACTTTCAAGGACCACAAAAACAAATTGTAACGTGTGTGTGTGTGTGTGTGTGTG
>OMKL01005952.1:4162-18323 GCA_900302295.1 Parasudis fraserbrunneri
AGAAGGAGACTGCAGTTTTACCTAGGTAGCCTAATTGTAGAATAGCTAACATCTCCCTCGGCTTCTATGTGTGTTTTAGATGGAGTTGCCTTGTGGGCTGACAAACCTGGGCAACACCTGCTATATGAACGCCACAGTTCAGTGTCTGCGCTCTGTGCCAGAGCTCAAAACCGCCCTCAGAAGGTGAGTGTTTTTCTCTCTGCTACAGCAGAGATCCCACACAGCTGGGAAAATGTGACCATTTGAAGGCTTGTTTACTACTACTTTTCATGTGGGGAAAAAAACATGGAAAATAACAACATTAATACATTTTCATGTCAGACTTTACATGGTCCTCAAAAATAAAGAGGGCTACAGGTCATTCTGCCAAAGATGCCAAAAATCAACATTTAGATGTTGTATTTAAAAAAAAAAAAAAAACAAGACCCATAGCCTAATAACGGCATGGCTTCCCTGTGCAATCTTTAGGGAGGACACACAGTGTCATGGATGCGAAGCATTCTCGCATAACGTGAATTGCAGCCTGTTACATATACAACATTGTTAACGTATGGTGCTAATGTTAGCTTGGCTAACATACATTGCTAACGTGGGCTTGGCTAACGGTTGACTGACGCTGCGTAGCAGCGTGAGCTGTAATTGGCTTTTTTGGGGACAGACAGACATATAGACAGACTCTGTTCTAGATTGCTCGGCCCCTTTGGCGCCACGCCTTAAAAACGTTATAAGAGCACCCTCAAACACACATACATATACCACCCCCAGTGTTGATGACCTCCCAATTTTTCAGCAAATAGTTTTTATTAAAATGGTGCCACTGTAAAGACAGTCACTAGGTACTAGCAGGCACTTTGCACCCGGCACCCATCATCCGACAGCCTTGAACCGCAAACCCTCTGCTCACCAGCACCACGTGACCACGTATGTTAAACACCACAGTCTTATCCATTCTGCCACCTGAAAAGGATCCAATTCAGGTGGCTAAGTGAGGGTATGTAACTTAGGAATGAGTTTACACCAAGGGGCTACCCTTGCAAGGTTTCAACCTCGTTACGCCACTGCATGCAAATAAAAAGATACTTGTGAGATTGAGTGCAATAATGTAATTAAATCAATAATATTCCTGGAAAATGATTTTCTATACAGTAAATATTTAACCTTGAATAAGATAAATGCAATCTACAATAATGAAATAGTTTTGAAATTGGTTACGTAGGCATTTATTGTGTGTGTTTTTAGAAATGGATCGCTCTGTTTGTTTATCCCCGTCCTCAGGCATGGCTTTTCATGCTTTTATGGCTTCTGTAAATGTTTCTGTCTCCCCCTACAGGTATTCAGGTGCTCTGCGATCCTCAGGGGCAAATGCACCATCCCAGTATATCACAGCAGGTCAGAAGGAATTCTCAGATGAACAAACTTGGGTGGCACTGAAAACTAGGGCTGGGTATCGGCACTTATTACCCGATTTGTCATTGTTGTCAAAAGATGTAATTTGGTCAACTGAGTTACTGTAGTAGTTAAGCAGAAACTCAGCCAAGGCAAACTAGATACATCTGCAGGATGGGAGAGGCACGCTGGAAATCAGGTTTAGCAAATATCTACATACATCAACTGAAACAAAGAATAGATTAAAAGATTGATCTTTGGATTTTAAGAATCAATTCGATTCAAATGAAACTATTCGATATCGATTCTTTTCAATATTTTTTTCCCGGCCCTACTAAAAACACTTATAAATTTATGTATTTAACTTACTCGCGCTTAAAAGGTTAATGTGATCTTCATCCTCAGCCCTTCGTGACTTATATGAGACCATGGACAAGACCTCCTCTAGCCTCCCACCTATCATCTTACTGCAGTTCCTCCACATGGCTTTCCCACAGTTTGCTGAGAAGGGAGACCAAGGCCAGTACCTCCAGCAGGTAAGTAGCCTTCCACCCCCATTCTGTGTCACCACCTGTTGCTATTCTCACCAATGGCTTAGTTTTATACTTGAAGTGTATGTTCAGAATGTTTGACAATCAGCCCTTCTCCTACTCACTGATGCTGTGTTTGATCGATAGAGTCCTCCCTCAGCTCAATCCATGCTGTCCTAACAGGAAGTAGTAGGGCTGCTGTCTGGCTGTACCAAAGTACACCAAAAGTATACAGAAGGCTACGACAGTCTATTTGAGCTAGCTTGCTTATATCATAATTTCAAAATCAAACCATCGCCGAATCCTTTACTTTGTGCTGGGACTCTTAGACTGGCAGTATTCAGTCACTTACTCACGATTAGTCATTCTGCTCTTAGTGGCAGATCACAGGCATTTTGCATTTATGACACAGTGCCCTTGTTGCTTCACTTTTCACCTAAAGCGTGTAGCTATAAATTAAGACTAATCTCAAAACGAGGTATCCACTCTTACAATTAAGTGTCATCAAGCCCACAAAATGATTGATGGCTTAAAAGAAAAAGTGAAAATGAATCAAAAGAGAACTCGGTAGGCGACTTCAGGCCTTTGCTTACTATAATATGACATTTCTAAGGATGCTGTGGCCTGTATTTCTTTTTAATATTGGGTCATGAATATCCAGTAATAATCATTTTCCAAAATGAATATAAAGCATTTTGTAATTGAACCCTTCAAATGTTCTCATAGGTATGACTTTATTCTTCTATGTTCTTCTGCTCTCCCAGGATGCCAATGAGTGCTGGTTGCAGATGATGAGAGTCCTTCAGCAAAAGTTGGAGCCCTTAGAGCCAGAGACTCAGATGGAGGTAACAACACGATTTCTTTCTCTTATGCCCTACGACAGTAGTTCCCAAAGTGGGGTCTGGGGACCTTCAGGGGTTTGAGGGTGTTCTAGGGGTCCCCAGCAAAATGAGGAATGATTTGTTATGTTAGTACAATAAGATAACACATAAGACTATTCAGTGCATACGTTTCACTCTCCCCACTGTCAGAATAGACAGAGTGGTTCTGTAATGAATCACATCTGACAACAAAAATCTTCTCAGATCAGGGTCCCTAGGACAAAATCGTATCAAATTGTGGCCCTTGGCATCTATTTGGGAACACCTGTCTTATAATACAGGGTGATCGTACTGTGGGATGCACGTTAAGATGAGTACTTGCCACGAGTGTTTAAAGATCCCTTCTACATGTGTTTTTAACACTTAAAAAATGTTGTATATTGAATAACAATTTGTTTGATATGTTTTTTCTACCAACAATGTTCAATAAACTACTGAAAATGGCTTAGCAGCATCTCTACACCTTTGCCCTCATTAAGAATCCAAGGATCTATGAATGCCACGTCCCCATTACCCCCTCACGTCTTCCTAAAACTGCGCATCTTTCAAAATACAACTATATATGTTCGAGCCTCATTCGGACTCGTTGTCCGAAAAAGAGCCTGCAGTAGTTCACCAAAATCGGAGACTGTTCGTTGATGTCCAAGAATGGTTGCGTTTACCTATATCTATCGATCACCATCAGCTATGTTAGCGTTAGCTTGCATTGGTCATAACATTAGTATTTATACACAAGTTGCATTGTCATATTCTGACAACAGTCAGTGGTCTAAGCCAAACCTACAGAAAGATAGCAAGCATAATAAAGATTTGGCTGAGCTATCGATAGCTCTAAATGTCTGAGGTAAGACTGCTGAAACTTGGCAAGTTCTAGCTACTAAAGTGAAATGTTCTACTGAAAAGCAGCAAGCAGGGATCCTGCTATATGTGTGTTGCTCAGTGGATGGAAGTTGCAAAATCTGGTTTGCATTGTAAAACTGCACAATGTGACATGTTTGGGCCACGTCTCACCCAATAATGCTAATATACAGTGGATCACAGTTTTTTTAATAAGTAATTGGGTGAGGTCTGTAAACTGGTCTTATGATTAACTTTCAGGGAGAATTCAAGCTGTTGATGCTGATGGTATCAGATCTAGTTCTCTTGAAATGTGTAAAGGTGTCCCACAGGGGTCTATTTTGGGTCTATTGTTATTTACATTGTATATAAATAATATGGTGGTTTTTTTCACCGCATTGTGATGTACATCTTTATGTGGATGATACAATATTGTATGCCACTGGCTCCACTCTTGAACTGGCCATTACAAATTTACAGTCTGCTTTTGATGCCTTTCAGATATCTCATTAATCACAAGCGTATCCTAAAATCGGATAAACCAAAATGTATTTTGTTTTCAAGGTGTGTGAGCAATGCTCCTAGTGTTGGTGTTCATCATATACTTCAGGGCTCTCGGATTGAAATTGTAGAATCTTATAAATATTTGAGGATTTGGTTGGATAACAGGCTCTCTTTTTGCACTCATGTGGAACACCTGTCTGAAAAGTTGAAAGTAAAAATTGGACTCTTGTATAGAAACAAATCTTGCTTTTCTACTGCAAAAAGGAAGACAATCTACAATTATGTCTGTATTTGTTTACGGTGACATTCTGTACATGCATGCCTCCCTCCACCTTGAAACCCCTTGGTTCTGTGTATCATAGTGCATTGCGTTTTATTACTGACCTCAGTCACCTTTGTGTTTTATACAATAAGGTGAGATGGCCTTCTTTTACTAATAGAAGGGAGTTGCATTGTAGTTTGTTTATCTATAAGGCTCTGCTTATGATACTTCCTTGTTATATCTGTTCCTTGATTGTATTAAACACAGTATATATGGTGTTACAAGACTTTCTAGTCTTGGATCAGTCAGGACTGAGCTTGGCAAAACTGGTTTTAATTACCATGCTCCTTCAAATGGAATGAACTGCAGAAATAATTGAAATTGGACATGGCTTTTTGTGACATTTTAGATGTTGATTGTAATTGTTTTCAATAATCTGTATAGTACTTTATTTTACTTGCTGTTTGTCTATGTTGCTTGTATATGTTCTTTTTGTAACGGGTCTCCCTCGAAAAAGAGATCAAGATCTCAAGGGACTAACCTGTTTAAATAAAGGAGAAATTAAATAAAAAATAAAAGGTTCTGCACAAATATCAATATGTATAGTCAAATTCCTGCCTCCAAGAGGAGTTAACTATATAAAAAACACGTTTTTGAGTGGAGGGGATCTTTAAAACTTTCTTTCATTCCTTCCTCTTTCCCTTTTTATTCTCTAGACCGAGTCTGAGAGTGGAATTGCCTCTGCCTCTACAAAGAAGAACTTCATTGACCAGTATTTCGGAGTGGAATATGAAACCACGTATCCTTGCTGTCTGTTAATCCAGTCACATTTGAAGGGCTCTTCAAATCATATCACAGAGGAGTCTGAAAATTCCTTTCATGACCAAATGAATGATGATCTAGTTAAGCTCTTCCAGAAGGAGTCTTGAATGTTTTTTTCTTCCTGCCAGGCTCTTTTGAGGTCTCTTTTCTAACAATCCAACAGCGGTGCAACATGACTGTGTGAATATCAGCCTCTGATCACTTCAACAAAAGTGTCATTGACTACTAGACTAGAGCTGCTACCAATGATTATCTAAGTAATCAATTCGTCCGACAATTATTTTTATCAATCTGTGCATCTAAATGATTAATTTCCATGAACATTTTTGAAAATGTTCATTTAAATTGATCTGCGTTTTATTTTTCTCATGAATGCACACTGAAATTGAGCTAAAGCATGCACATTAACTATTATTTTTTTTAACAATCTTAGTGCTTCTGAATTAAATGATTCTTCTTTAGTATTTCCATCAGAAGAGACGCTTCGGAACATTTAACTGTCAACAATGAAATGTTAAGAAGCATCAATGCAGTAATGTTTCATCGATGATCGATTAGATATCAGATTCAGTCACCCCTAATAACAACGGCACCTAGCACCACCATGTCACTAAACCCTGGAGAGAAACCCCTGCTTTTCCTTAACCAGTCTCCTTTATAGTATGAAATGCTCAGAGTCTGAGGAGGAGGAGCCCACCAAGGGCAAGGAGAGCCAGCTGCAGCTCAGCTGCTTCATCAACCAGGAGGTCAAGTACCTTGCCACAGGACTGAGGCTGGTGGGTACCACCTGTCATTTCAATTCAGTTTCTGAGATATTATCATACAGTTGAGATTTGATGAGATCACAGACTTGTGTGTCCACACTTGGCCTGAACATTGTTACATAGTGGCTGGATTGCGTGGAGACTACAGATCAAACAAGCACAGTTTGAGCAACGTTGGCGGGCGGGTGGGCCCGGGCGTGCATCTGAGTTATCTTATCTTGCAAGTGATGTATTCACTTTTGAAACTCTTGGAAGTGTGGGGCAAGATAAACAAGCATACCTAAAGTAGGTTGGGATTATTTTAAACCATGTTGCAATATGACCTTTTTGCCAAGGTCTGCTGAGTATTACAGGATCGAATATACACACACACACACACACACACACACAAAAACTGGCAAATGGGATGTCTGTCTCCATAGTAACAAGGATCTAATCATATCTCCGTTTTATCTTTTCAGAGACTGCAAGAAGAAATCACAAAGCTGTCTCCATCTTTGGAAAGAAATGCCCTGTATATAAAATCTGTAAGCTTCTTCATCATCCTTAACTGGTTTGCTTAATTTAAAGGAAAATCTTGAAATACTACAAGTGAATTGCCATGCAAAGGACAGCCAAATTGGTTTATTGATTTTATGCAATTTTGTCACCCTTTCCTCCTCCCAGTCAAAAGTCAGCCGTCTCCCTGCCTACCTGACTATACAGATGGTTCGTTTTTTCTACAAAGAGAAGGAGTCTGTCAATGCCAAAGTCCTTAAGGTTGGTAGTCTGGTGTTTTTCAAACAGGAGATGAGTAAGGCGTGATGTAATTGGTGATTTGAAACTTGAGGTGAAATGTTATTTGGGTTTTGGCAGGATGTCAAGTTCCCCCTGATGCTGGACGTGTATGAGCTGTGCACCACTGAGCTCCAGGAGAAGATGGTGGCAGTCAGGTCCAAGTTCAAGGAAATGGAGGACAGGAAGCTGGAGAAACAGCAGCAAAAGGTAACATGGACTTATCTCTGTCTTTCTCTATTCCATTCACTTTAGTTACCTTAGGAGCATGCTGCTTTGTTTTCATTGTGAGCCATACTGTGGGCGCATTCCAAGTTGTCTGATGTGGGTTTTCAACCACATGCGACTTCATGTGAAGGATCTCTGGAACAGTTGTACATGCTGCACCTGGCGACACCTAATAGGCATTTCTCAAACCAATCACAATCATCTAGGGTGGCGCTAAGCACAAACTGCAACTTGCACGGCAACCTGGTTGAATGCTGTACGCAGGCAGTCAGGAACATCAGGAGTGTAGAAAAAAGGACCTTGGAATTATTTTTATTGCTCTCAATGATGGCAGAGCAGTAGTTAGAGCGGGTGGATTTCCATACCTCTCTGTAGGAAGCAAGGTGGTGAGCATACATCTGGGCATGGACAACAAGCCCAGACTTTTTGCGTTTGACGTTCCCGATGCCGGCCAGCCATCTTTAAGTCGTGCAGTTCATCGGTGTACCAGGAGGCAGAGCGCTTGAAAGAGACTGGCCTAAATATGTTGTGATTGAGGGATTCAAGTGAGTGAAAGGGTTGAAGGTGGATTTTTTTCTTAAATGGAATGGGTGTTCTCTCTCTCTTTCAATTCTCTCTTGGTCGTTCACTACTTAACTGTTGGTAACCAGCGAGTTGGAGGAGAAAATCTTTTTCAGATGTAGGCTAAATGGTGAAAGAATTTAAAGCTCTGTATAGGGCTGACATGAATGCTTCGAAGCTTCAGTCACTGCCATCATGCCACGTAATCGATGTCAAAATCACTATTCGAATGCTTCGAAGCTTCAGTCACTGCCATCATGGTGATCAATGTCAAAATCACAATTCGAATGCTTCGTTTTCTTTGTTTTTGGTTGTGTGTTGTTTTTTTTTTGGCACTCCAAAAAGTTGCCTACATCAGCATAAGAAATAGCTTATAGAAATAATAATCCAACATTCATTTTGAAATCAGAAATCAGACAAGGACATCAGAAGAACTTTCAGAAAACCTATCCAACACATTTACCCACTGCATCGAAACTTTCGCGCTGGAAGAATGCAGCTTTGATTATTCGATGATAATTACTACTGAGGCTTCGAAGCCCAAAAAATGGTAATCGGGACAGCCCTAGCTGTGTACTCTTAGCTTGAATGCATTTATGCCATTAGTGGGAACAAAAGATAATCCCTTACTGAGAACAGATACTCAATCAACATTTAATGGGTGAACAGATAGATGGTATTTATTACTGATAATTCTGTTTCCTGGACCTTTGATGCGCAGATTGAGGGCTGAGGTATTGCATCCCCTTGCCCCTCGTCCCCCGCTGCGTCTTCCGTCAGGTGGCTGCCTGCCACTGGGGTTCCCCAAAAAAGGATCCCTGCCTCTGACGTCGGCATCGCTTGCATCAGACGAATCCAGCTCATTTGCAGTCGAACACTGCATTTCCTTGTTCATCCTGGCCCACGTAGGTCGGATTCGAGATCTGTAGCGGGATTTAGAGCCATGCCAGTCATAAATCGTGGCCTTTGCGTAATCATTGGTATCCCTCTTGAATTTTTCAAGTTTGTACCCCTTCAGCTCCTTCTGAAATGTCAAGAGGGAGGGGGTGATTTTGTCATGTATGGTTGTGAATTCACTTGAAGCAACTTTTTGTTTTATTTCCTCCTCCAGCCTCTTGGCATCCTGGCTATCTGTCTTTTTTGTGTGTGTGTGACGCTTAACCTGCCAGTGTAGTATGTTCAGTTGATTAACATGGCAGCAGTTGCAGCTCGCTTCCATGACGGAGCTGGTGTCGTTTGGAGGCAAAACACGGGGGATACTCCTTTCATTCTTGGTTTTAGATTATCATTAGATTTAGGCGTCGGCCGATCGCTATCGTCTAAAGCTCTATTCACATGGGACTATTATTACCCTGGGACATCCAGTGGTTTGTAATAATATACAGTAGATAGTGATCGCGCTGATACACAACAGGCACATTTCTGAAACATGTCTTGGCTTCCTTGTTGACCACGGCCGAAAGTGAGCTGTTGTGGGCGGCCATGAAGCTGCTGAAGTGATACTGCAAAAACGTGCAGCTGGCTCGATCCCCCCCTTAAGGGGACCGCATTCCAGATGACATCGAGGCAGCCAAAAGTGGTCACATCAGGAAATTGTTTTGGCGGTTTGATGTAATTTAACTCGATTTGACCCTAAGCTGAGAGTGGAGCGCCTTAACTGCAGCCCTTATCTCACACTGCTTTTGTCTTTGTGATCAATAGGTGCTGAAGAAGGAAGACAAAGCAAAAGAAGTGAAATACGAGCCCTTCTCATTTCCTGATGGTAAGTTTTTACTCTACAAGGTGTGTCACACTACAGCTATACTATAAGCTAAAGAGAAAGGTCACAGACAGACATTCTAACACTGATGAGGATCAAGGGCTGAAAGTTACCATAGGAGATGGGCCAAGGGCCAAAGAATGTGACTGGACATTGATTAGTTAGATGTTAGAAATTTAACAAGTAAATAACTGTCCAAGGTTTTTAATACTGTATATTTTTATAAGCTAGTTATTTTAAAATCTCTCCAATTGGCGTCAAAACAGAACAAATGGAATGTCTTCTGACACCCTGGAACCCCTTTTGGAGGGCCATAAAGAATGTTTCAGGGGGCTCTACTCTGGGCAGCTCTCTGCTAACCAACGCCTGCTTGTTTTCCCAGACCTGGGTTCCAACAACAGCGGCTACTATGACCTGCAGGCAGTGCTGACACACCAGGGCCGGTCCAGCTCCTCAGGTCACTATGTTGGATGGGTGAAGAGGAAAGAAGGTAATCAATAGATGGCTTTCCAGACTACATCAGGAACCAGTGTGCACGCACATCACCAGGGGATAAAGCTAACATAATCCTCATTAGAACAATGTGGCAGACTACAATATCCTCTAATTTCCCAGTCTACATACATTAATGTTTTTGCCAACACCAGCAGATGATCTATTGAAATGAATAAACCAAACATTTCCTATTTCTATTTTCAAGGGGCATTTTTGCACCCATGCTCCATATCATCGGGGCATCTTAATGATCTCATGAAGTGGCAAGCAGAGTTGATCTGAATGCAATTATCTTTTTCTCCATCGCGTTTCTCCCCTCCACAGATGAGTGGGTGAAGTTTGATGACGACAAGGTGAGCGTGGTGTCTCCAGATGACATCCTGCGACTCTCTGGCGGCGGAGACTGGCATATAGCATACGTTCTACTCTACGGCCCCCGACGACTGGAAGTACTTGAAGAGCAACAGTAACTGCATCGGAGCACTAAGGAGACAACATCCAACACACATACACACAAATGCCATTTCCAAGCACTGTCTGCATAGATGTGCAATAAATCTGGGTGTCTTTAAAATTTGATGACCTTAATCTTTTGTTTGTTTTTGTAACTGACATGGATGCTTGTGAAGAAAACAAAACAAACATCCTCTGTCATTTGGAATTAAGTATTTGAACGGTGTTTTAAAATAGAGAAAGGAGGCAATCTCTGGACTGGATCCTTGAAAGAGGTTTGAGGTCTAGCTCTGCAGTTTCATTAAATGTTTTATACACATTGTATATTTTTTAAAGCCTTTGACGAGGTGCTCATGTCATAGAAGCAAAGTATTCCTTAGTCATGTAACTAATCAGCTTGTACAGAAATTCTTTGGCCAACTCATTGATTTTCAGGTGTCCTTTGGGATGTCCTGACTCGTACCTCGTACCATGTCAGATCAGATGTATTATGGAGATCTTGTCTTGCCGCTATCACAGCTCTAGCCCTTCTTCATCCGCTAGCTCTCTGGGAAGTTTAGGTTCAATCTCAAGCCTTTTCTGGATATTGCATCACCCCTCCTTGAATTTCTCTTAGGCATTGACAATGTTATGAGGTTCAAAGGCTGTTTTTCAGAGGGACATTAAGGGTGTGTGTTGAACTTGTGAACTGCCCTCGTTGAAACGAGTTGAAGACTTGAGATTCAACCAGTTTGTCTGACAGACAAGCCTTGCACATTGTCCTTGTTGGAAGTGATTTTCTGTTTAGTTTTACAACCATGCTCCGACTTGGCACTATGCTTCACTTTCTCATGCAGTTGTCCTGATCACCCTGCCACGATGTGTAAGACCTAACCATCAACACTGTCTCTGTAATAAGTTATTGACTGATGGCTTTTCATAGATGGTGAAAATAAACTGTTATACCAAAATGGATGTGTGCATTTCAATTACTTAGTATGTACATGCTTGAAATTAATGACTTTTTTTTGTGGGTTTTTATTTTTTAGAAAAAAAGGTTTTATTCAACTTTCTACAGTAAAAGAAAACCACTTAGGGCTTCAAACAACAATACAACATACAAAAAAAAAGTTTCAAAAAATCTTTTGGACCAAAAGAGTGATGATGACAAGGAATATAATAAAAACACAACATTTAAGTTGGCTGAGATTTTATGTTACGCCTCACTGAGGCTGTCTGCGATCTGAGAAAAGCCTGCTGCATTTAGGGCTGAGACCAAGGTCTCCACAGTGGCCTGGGTCCCCTCTCTGTCCTGCCAAGCCACGAGGAGCAGCTTGGCCTGCATGTCCACATCTTCGCTGTCTGTCTCAATCTCCCGCAACTCTGATGCCTTCATCTCTAGCTGCCCGGCCAGGGTTTTCCACTGAGCGCCCAGTTTGGCTGCTATGTCGTCCATCTGCTGGTTGGAGACCAGCTTACTCTGCATGCTTGGACCTGGACACGAGACAGAAAGAATAGACATTTTCAAACATGAACATTCTAATGGGCCCAAGTTAATTTCCTGTTTGCTAATACTATAGCTGACACTGTCAGCCTGACAGGAAATATACCTGGGCCCAAACTGTTCCCCTAGTAATGGATTTATTCTGACAAGGTCTATAGGTACACAAACAGACCATCAAAGCTCGGGATGTGGCGTCGCATCTTTTTTTTTTCTTTCTTTCTTTTTTAAACACTTAGAACTTACTGTCATTGCTCTCTTTAAGAAGATTGTCTCCATTGTCGTCATCATCGTCTTCTCCTGTCTTGATCTCCTCAGAGGGGATGTCTTTCTGTATGGGACAAACGGCGACAGGAGTGATGTCAGTGGATTACTCAAGATAACCTTTATTATTCCTGTGGGGGAACTCATTGTCAACAGCACCACATAATAAGGATTAGGGCAAGATTTAAATAATAATAATAATTATTTTATATACATTTATTTATTTTTAAAGGTCAGTAGGAATATAAAAAGGCACAAATAAAAGCACAAAATAATGCATGCACAGAAATAACTACAGTATGTACGCAAAAATATGCAGAACACTAATCCAATTTACAAGTGTACAGGTGGCTATTGAAATCAAGATGAACGTTTGAGAGAGCATAGTAGCAGATATACAGTGAACAGATAATGTGGATATTCCCATGGTAATATGACTGTTAAAAAGTATGTGTACTCAACAGGACTGATATGTGCACAGCACTGGCTTTTTATAACACTTGTAAAAAAAACAAACATATTAGCAGATGTATGTAAACGAACAGCTCTCGCTCACCGGTAGCTCTTTGGCCAGTTTGCTGACCATACTGTCTAGGTAGTCTGCCAGGCTCTTGAACTTCTGGTTCGTGGGCTGGAAGAAGTGGGGACTCCTCCTGGACAGGAGCCTTAAAGCTCGCCAGCCATAGTTTGAGTTCCGCACAACCCTGCGTGGATGGACAGGAAGCGACGGGATCAGGACACGAGATTTAAATTCACATACAAGCATCTGCGATCCTCCGTGGTGCTTTGGGTGCACAGAAATGTCTAGTTCTACGATGACACTTTGACACGGTTACAGTGGACACATACTTGTACTCATCCTCCACCATGTTAGCAGGGTCAGCCTGTTCAATGGCCTCTGCGAAGAACTCGTCCAAGGATGGCATGAATTCCCTGGATGGAAGACACTTACATTAGAAACGATCTTCTGATATGGGGAAAAGGTGAACACAAACAAGTTGTGGATGGTTAGTTACTAGTTACTGGGTAGTACCAACTACATACATCTCTTTTTACAAACCACTGACCTGTTGTCGGATTTGCAGGCCTCCATGTTGTCCTGGTTCAGATTCCACAGTCTGGTCAGCTCATCACTAGGAGAAAACACACAAAAGTTAGCCATGCTGTCGTGCTGATAGCTGTCATCCTTTCTTCATTAGGGGAATCCTTACTTTCCCATGAAGATCTTCCGGTCCGGACCTTTTCCCAGGAAGTCCTCCGGAGCTTGTCTTTTCCTGGTGGGTCTCTTGGGTTTGTCATCCACTGGTCTGGAGAAGAGAGGGAAAAAATCGACTTCACATTTTGATAATTCGACAATTATTTCCTCCTCTGGGACAAGAAAGGTTTTTATCTAATTTTAAAATGTCTCGGAAGGGTACTCTGGAACAAATGGAATCACCACACTGTTAATCTGTATGCAAATAAATAAGCCACCAATGGAATAGTGAATGAGTTATTTCATTGTGTTGCCATAGTGATGTATGAGGAATAATTGATTATCAAAAACTTCATGATTGACTTTCAAATTTTTTACATTAATTTATCTTTTTCAGACTGGCGATTCCTTTTCAGTAATAGCAATCGAATACTAAGTCGACAAATTTCGATTAGGCTATTTGGTCAAAGCAACTACAGAATAATCGGCGACAATAATCTGGAGTTGTTGCCGCACCTCTCTTTAACAAAGCTCGGGCATCCCTCGTTCTTCCAGGCGTTCCAGTTCTCCTCTGTGTTCAGGATATGCTGAAAAAGAGTAGAGAGATTGTTGGGGTTAACCGTGACAGTTTAGCGGTCATTTCATTCACAGTATGACTGGGGGGAAAAGAGATCGTGGATATACTTCACCAGATCATTCATGCTGACATGACTTACCTCAACCATAGTGGCAAACTTGTCTCCATCAGGCGGGATCTCTCTCAGCAGCTATGGGGGAACAGTCGTGGATTAGGTGAGGTGTGCTTTTCCCTGATTAAGCTACTCCATTGTATCTCAAGAAATGGTCTTGGATACACGTGTTAAGTTGTGCTGAAATATTTAGATTCAGCTTTGATTAAATGTGTTGCAAGGCTGTACGAAACAATTTCAAATTCATAACACATCCCCAACCCCCACCCCCCCCCCC
>OMKL01005952.1:19198-29354 GCA_900302295.1 Parasudis fraserbrunneri
CTCGGGAACAACATGTACTCCTGCTGGTAGGGTTGGGCAATAATTCAATATTATCGTATTGTGATGAAATTAGGATATTGTCCAATTGTTGCACGCAATTCTGACGTCTAAATTAATGATAACATCCACATATTAACTAAAATTTCTCTCAAAGTGAGATTGTCAGTAATTTGGATGTTATTTGAACCAAGATTTTTGGTTTAACATCAAACTTTACATTATCATGCAGTTAATTGCAATGAACATCAATTGGATTATTTATCTTGTGATTTTGTACATGTCAACAGATATTGTGATATACTGTATATTGATATCGGGGGAAAATCCAGATGATAATTGTGATATGAATTTCTTTCATATGGTCCAGCCCAACCTGCTGGCCTGGGTAGAAACCCTCCCTGAGCATTTTTTATGTCTCTCCCATACTCTGTCTTTCAGCCATCACAACACACACAAAAAATGCAGAGAGAACTCAACTGTCCACACTGCTCAGGGAAAAAGGCTCCGATATCTCACCTTCTCACTAGTAAGGAACTTGGCAAAGTAGACATGTTCCCCTCCAGATGTCCTCAGTTCCTCCAGTTTTCTCTTAGAGGCCTGCATGTCATCCAGCTTGAAGCTCTTGAACACAGCCAAGGTCTCATCTGAGTACTAACCAGAAAAAGTGGAAAGTACAACAGAATTTTTTATTTCTCAGCCTCTAATAAAGCAATTAACCCCAAGAGGAAGGGGTAAATGGGTGGCTTTACTCCCGGTTGTATCGTCGGATCCTGAGGCACAGCCGAGGGATTTAGACTTACAACCGGGCGTAAATCCCATTTACCCCTTCCTCGAGGGGTTAATTGCGTTTCTACAACAGTTAGACTACTAGATATTATTAAAAAAGACACATAGTTGTGAAAACAGCGCACCAACCAGTTGGTCTGTTTGACAGTTCCTGGTTCAGCTTCCCAAGCGGGATAGATCGTGTGATTTACCCCGCAAAATGGAGGTCACGTGACGCTTACTAGCCAATCAGAATCATGGATCCAGACTCTGCTTATTTTGACTTTGTAGAACATGTATTTGTAACAAGACTTATCCATGACATTTAAGTGTACCTTCTATGATGTTAAATGACAGCATCTATGATCAAATGCTACATTTTATTAATGAATAGAAGATTTGAATGTGCCATGCCTTGTTTTGGCTTGCTACAACAATCACTTGGGACACATTATGAGGACAATTGTTACCTGGGTTACTATTGCTCCAACAAGGACACAGTGTCATAGAGGCGAAGGTAATTGGTCTTACACAAAGCGCGGTACCTGTGAGCTGCCACTAGGGGCAGAGTGGCTAACTGAGTGAATGAGTGGAATGACCGAATCAGTGAGTTGATGGTTATAGATGTGCTTTGCATCTACAAAAAAGGTACCAGTAGCCAGGCTTTACATTCAACAACACTTGACCAATTGAACAAAATATTATGAACAAATTTCCATGATAATTCATAAAGAAAAGTGGTACACGTCATATGCAATAACATTTCCATGTCTTGAAAAAAAAATCTAATTCCATGGCTTTTCTAGCTTTTAAGTGACTGTGACCCCCATTTCCATGACCCTGTTGTCATAATTTGACATTAATAGCTGCAATCCAGAGCGACAACTAGATGGTATATCAGATAAAGATTTTAACAGAACCCAAAATATCTGCAGGTGCAGGGGGAGGTGCATTACCTTGAGGAAGGTCATCCAGGAGAATTTATCATAACACTGCACGGGGTTTCGGAAGTAGTCCTGCAATGTCCAAAACTTTCTGTACAGGTTGTAGTCGATTGGAATGGAACTGAAAAGAAAATATCAGATGATACACTATAAAAGTGAACTAATTTAGAAAAAGGCATAGATATTAGATTAGATTCAAATTTATTGTCATTATACAGCAAGAGTACAGTACAACAAAAATAAGTTTATATGCCCCATTGTGACTTACAGCAAGAAATATGGATAAGCCCTGTGGTAGATTTTGGTACATGAGTTAGTTATTGCGTGCCTTTACATGTACATTCATATTTCAATATTAGTCTATAAAATGCTGCATGTAAACGGCATATCCTCCTTATAATAGCAGGGATGAGATCCCCACTATGAGAAACCCAAAAATGATCACTGGCATATGCGGATACTAGGCCGGATACAGTCATGTAAACACCTTATCCCGTTAACTGTTGGGTTTTGCAGCCTTTGCGAGTTCCATTTCCATGGCTACACTCTAAATATTCTGTTTTCTAATGCATATGGGCATATTGGTGATGCGGATATTAAAGTGCATATAAACACCATATCCCATCTAAAACCATAACCAGGATATTGGCTAATACCCGGATCATTAATGTGCATGTAAATGAACTCCCTGTGACCCTTACCATGGTGCTGGTGCATCCTCTTCTCCCATCTCTCCCTCCTCTACCTCCATCCCATCCTCCTTTTCTTCTATCTGCTATGAAAGACAAAATCAACACATTCAGGCTGATCGAACAATGCCAACAAATGCCGAAGTTATTATCATCATCATCGTCGTCATTATTGTGCTGCTTCACCTTCTGTCCCAGAGTACTCTCTTGTTCATTTTTGTTGAACACTGTGATGTTGTCCAGGTTGAACTGGCTCTGTAGATTGAGACCTGCAGCAACACACACAAAACAGTAGGGGATACAATAGAGGGTATGAATCACAAACTGGGAATGAATGGTAGGAATGATTGGCACCATATTCAAACCCCTTTTCAAGTGTGATGGCCACTTCTACCATTGACAAAGAGTCAAAAGAGAATGGAGGTTTCACCAGGAAAACCGGCTGCCATTACAAGCCTTTGAACACTGAACCTTTTCCACTGACAACATTGGGGCTATGTCCATCCTTGTCATATTATTCTAGTCTCAGTATACAAATGTCTTTCTCACCCGATTTCTCAGACAGGGGGAAGAGGCGGGCTAGGAACAGCTGGATCCGCCCACAGAACACTGTATTCTGGGATTTGGACAGTCTCCTCAAGAGGTCTACAGAGATGGAGAGGTGTGTTAAGACGGCTGAGCCTTTGAAAACCTGTGCAGTGTTGCTGTTCATTCCCAACAGACTAGATTCTTCTTACCATTACACATCCTTAACAGGTAGTTCTTCCCAGCTGTATAAAAGGAGTTCTAAGAAGAAGAGAGGACACCAACACAGTTCACAATCAAACCAAAATAATAATAAAAATATATATGTGTATGATCTCTAGGATACGTTCATCCCAATCTTCCAGACAGACTTTGAAGGCCATCACTCAGAAGCATTAAGGGGAGGCTGTTTACCGACTTCCAGGTGGAAACATTTTCCTCAACAAAAGAGAATATCTTGTCACACTGGTCAAGAGGGAGGCAGTCCAGTATGTCTCCCAGCAGGACGAAAGGAGTTGTGGCAGAGCAGATACCTGCATAGAGGGGAAAAACACAGAACTCTCTGAATTGTCATATTTTATCTTTATTGAGACCATATGAATACTGAGAGGGAGACAGAGCAGGGGAGACATGGGATATAAGGTTCTGCCAGGATTGGATTCTACGCCAGTAGGGGTAAATGTGGTTCCAGAGGCAGGGGGGCTTAAAGGGGAATGCTGCCCATTTAAGGAATTCACATGTGTTATTCCTGTGCCCTGGGCCATTTCACTATCTCTACCTGGGCACACTCTGAACACTTCTTAAAGAAAACTGACCGGACCAAATATGAAGTTCAGAGGAAGTAAATCATACAGGGAGTATGTATGGGAACTGCTCCCTGTAAATCACAAATAATGCTGTGCTTGAAGAGCAGTGTTATTGGTTATAGATGACGATTGTATTGTTGGCCTTGGGACATCTGAAGGAGCGACCTACCCTCTGTAACGCCATCGATGCTGAGATAGATGAGAGACAGGTAGTCATCACAGCTTGCCTTCTGTTCAATCTGTAGAGAAAGTAAATAGATGTTATTTACTTTTTTATCTTTATATGACTTGTGCCCTGATGCATCTAATGCTCTTACGGCTGAGCTGACCTATTCTCTTGTCCAACAGATTTCATTGTACTGTTGACCTTGTGTTAACTTACATATGACTAATAATCTTGAACTTAAGAATCTCACTGAAATATATAGTTAAAATCAACAAAAAGCTGGTATCATGTGTGTATGGCAGACTACAACATAAGATAGACAAGCAGATTCAAGGGCGACAGGACAATGCTCAGTAACTCACGATCTGCTCCTCTAGGACACCCCTCAAAGCTTGGTCAAGTGTGGTTTTCTTCTCGGTCTCGCTGTATAGGCAGACAGACAAGTAATCGGGGGTTAGTGTACTCACATAACGTGTTAACGTTATGTTATCGACGCATACATTTAGAAACTAACATTAACTTTGTCTATAATGGGCTACTTACTTCCCCGGAATCTGATTGAAAGCATTTATCAAAGGTTTGCTGTTTTTTACTGCCAAAGCACTTCTGGTCGACGCCTGTGTGAGAGAAGATGAGAACAATTCATTTTGGAAGAAAATGCCTTGGTTGTGTTAGCTAGCTAACGTTAACGTTAGTACTATAAATTGAGTCAAGCAGGACATGAGCTTTAGTGTAACGTCAGCTACCTGGCTAGTCAAACGTTACAACCAATTACATCACAAATAAGATGTGCAAATAAGCATAGTGTTAAATACGCCAAATAATTCAGACAATTTCTTACCGTAAATTTGTTTTTAGCGTCGACAAAATTAAATAAGGACGGCGACATCTTTCCACTACAATATGACCCTGAGAAGTGATGTACTACTTCCGGGTGACTCCAGCAAAAGAAGCGCGTTGCTCAATTTTGTTTGTGTACGACAAATTACTGAATATTTTCATAACTCGTACATCTAATAACCAAAGGCTGCTGAAGGTAATAAGTCTCATGATATGGCATTTTTTAACATCTAGTTTTTATGTTAGATGCTTGAATGCACGAGGCTACATTCCTTTATGAATTCTTCTTAACTCAACACATTTTTGCAATTTTACTTGTAAGAAGTTTACATTTGTAGTAACGTTTGACTGCTATTTTGAACTACAGCATTATTATTTATTCTCATTTATTTCATGTTACTATGGCCTTCACACTGGGCCAGAGGATGGCAGTGTTGCACACTAAGATTTTCAGAAAGATGGAAACCATTCTGCTGTAGTTTCCATGAATTAAAGCAATTCACTGAACTTTTATATAGTGAATGTAATATACACCTGGGCACAGTGTCAATATAGGCTACACAGACTAGCTATCATATTTCTGTGGAATGTGACTATGATGGCTCCCCAGGCCAGGCTTTACAAGCTTGGTCCCTATGAAAAACGAGAAACTCCCTTCACTTGTTATGAAGGAGAATCCATGATAAGTTCACTGTGTTCATCTGTTGGCTTAGGGCTTGGCAATAGGGAAACAAGACTAGGCAAGCCTAGTTAAGCTGGACCCGGCCACAACACTACATGTAGAGATTTGGTTCAACAATAAAAAGAACACTTCACAGTTGATTGTGACAAAAAATGTCAATTTTGGACTCATCTGTCCAGAGAATGGACTTCCAGAAACCTTTTGGTTTGTCCAGGTGCTCTCTGGCAAAGTTAAGACTGGCAGTTTGTTTTTTGTTTTTTACAGCAGAGGCTTCATAAGATTAGATTCAAATGTATTGTCATTATACAGCACAAGTACAGTACAACGAAAATACGTTTGCATCCATCCAGAGTGCAAATGTCACAGTAAACTCCCAGCAACCCTCCATGAATGCCATTTTAATTCAGTGTTCTTATTATTGAACCATGTACAGTGACCTGAGATGCAGCAAAGGAGGTCTGCAAATCTCTAGATGTTATGTTGGCTTTTACCTGATTTATTATTTTTCTTGTGGCTCTTGGGGATATTTTGGAAGAGCATCCACTTCTGGGCCGACTATACTCTTCCTGATGTCCTCTGAGATCTCCTTTGCTCTCGGCATGGTGTTTTGCGTTCACCATACGATGAATACCAAACTGACCAGGTTTCTGATCTCTATTTAGCAGAGTCCCACCCAAATTCTTCCAGAAAGATCTTTAATTTTTTTGGTTAATTTGGTACCCAATTATTTACCCACCTGATTCTACTTACCTACTTTATTTAACCAATGCAACTTGGGGTTCACTTATTTTTGCACCTGCTCTAATTCCTTTTTAATTGAGTTTTTCTACTGCATGCATGATTTCCTCTGAACCAACATATGGACTTGGTAAATATAAACCTGTTATGTCAGATAAAAAAAAGACTGGTTCTGATTAAATCAAGATTTTATGGTAAAAAAAAATAAAATTAAAATAAAAAATCTGTAATTGCACAAGGGGTTCACATAATTTCAAGCAGCACTGTATTTCACATTTTCTGTGTTGAGACAACCCCTCTTGTGTAAAACCAATGCAAAACACAGGAAAAGGCCATTTTTGGGATAGGGGACCTTTAAAGTAAACTGTATTTCCCTTACATGAGAAACTGTAATAATATTGCACAATTTTACCGCAAGACGTTAAGCCTATATTTACTCACTCTTACTATTAGTAATGTAATGTATAGTTAGCCAATTGAGTCTCCCATAACACTCACCAGTGATTAGCTATGATTAGGTGTTTGGCAATATAGTAACTCCTGTGCACGGCTACAAATGCATGAGTACAAGTCTATACTTGCATATCATGAGATTTTAACAATGTGACCACTGGTCTGTGTGGTTTGGATTCTTTGATAGCATCTGTACTTCAAACAATGTCATTGAGAACATTTGAAGCAACAGGGGCCCAACCTGTAATATGACAATCATTAACTGATGAAACAATCTGAACACTGTGGACCTCTTAAGATGGAGACTGTTCCACTGTGGCTGACACCAGCAGTTTTACAGGCCAAAACGCCTGAAGGAGTTCTTGCCTTTTCTACTTATTTACCCACCTACTCATGATGCCCGATTTGAATTGTAGTTACACACTTGCACAGGTCATTGACCATTCCTGGATTGATCCTTTCATATTATCACAGACATGTCATTGAGGTAGTTATTGGATTGACTGAATTCATTGACCTTGTGACATGTATAGGTTTGGTGGTTGCTCTTGGCACAAAAGACATGCATGAGGCAACTGGCAAGAAGCATGTGTGCTAATGTAGCCTATTTGAGTTTCTTCCAGCATCAGTTGAGTGGAGGCTGTTAAGTGGACTTAGGGGTTCCCAGCCTTTTTTTCATTGATGACCCCAAACATTTTAATTGCCATAAAAGTTTCTGTCCTTCATATTATATGCTACAGGTGTTTACTCTATAGTTGAGTGCAAAAACAGTTAGTATTTCTTCACCCATTCTAAACTACATATCCGAACATCAGGGGAGAATCGCTCCCCCACTTGTGGAACTGTGCCAAAAACGGACAAAAAGCAGAGAGGGAGTGAACGCGTTAAGTCTCTGCAGTTGCAGATAAGGGCTCAACACCACTCAGTACAGGGAATGTAGACATGGGATGCACAGAGCTATTGGGGTTAACGTTAGTTTAACGTCATATAAACTGAAGGAACCCCTTAAATTCAGTGTCTGATGGAGAAGATAGGCCAGAAATAAACAATTGAACTTCCCACCTGGTGAAAACCGCTTCAGCAAGGATGTAGGCTAGTTTACACATAGTTGTTCCTTTCTGCTACTAGACTGTAATGTAATAAGAGTACTGAAAGCGCTCCCATGCCTAGTAATGAAATAATGCAGCTCAACATGCGAGCTAAATAATTGGAGGAGGATTCTGAAACAAACGATGGACAAGGGGGACAACAAGAAGAGCCTTGTCTGTTGTTGAGTACAAACTTCAAAACAAGAGCCAAACACAATGCAGTGACCTGAGGTTAAACGGTTAAACATACAAAGGAAGTAGAGACCCTGTAGATAGGCCCATCACATGATTGCCATCGCACATTAGTGCATTAGCATAGCTACTCTACATTACTAATGTAATTAGTATGGTACTCCTTAAACCTTAATGCTTAAGTAGATTATGGATTTGTAACAGTTCTTGTCAGGATGACAAACCATCCAAAGCCGCATGTGATAATATAGGCCTACCCCACACAGGCACACCCTTCTTAAAAGGGAGGGAAATTGTGTAAGATGATGAATTGTGGCTTTTTACAGATAAATTGTATATCTATGACAGTTTTATCCTTTGTCTATGAACACACTGAAACATGCTATAAAAGTTAATACATCCAGGACTCTCCCCCCAGCCTAACTCATGAATTTTCCAAAAATGATGGAAGATCGTTACCAGAATACAATCAAATGTACACTGTGATGCCCAGGGGATTACAACATTATTTGGGGTTAAAACATTTAAGTTAATGATCATCTCTCACTGAGCAGAATAATAGAAATGGCCAATGAGGGGGATGTTCATCCAAGCACGGAGGTCTTCCTGCTACTGATTGGTGGTTCAGCCAAGAATAACTCACCAGTATTTACGGGCCGTTGGATGGCTTGCCCTCCCACTATGTTTTCTGTCCAGATTACATTTGCCTGTGGAGTTTAAAGTCATTTGGTGGTTATTCAATGATTAGTGCAGGGTGTGGGGACCATTAAATACCCATAACAGGGGATGTGAGAGAGGCCATGTGCTTTGCTGAGGTAAGAACATAGCTTGTGATACTGCCAAACAGGAAATTAAATCTCCCTGATGTTCATTCTTCTAATCAAATCATTTTATCAACAGCAAGATATATAGCATTTTAATGTGCAGTTACATCCTTGTGTTTAAAAATACAAATAAACATTTTGGACTACCTCCAGACCCTTTGAAGAAGACAATCTATGGGATGCATTTCCAACACCACCCCTTTCAAGGTCATCAAAGTGCAGATTTGCACAATAGAGATGTTATAATGTAAATGTTATGCACTGTTTCAATCATACTTTTCACTGAGAATTTTATGAACATGGCATTTCAAATACAGTAAAAACAGAGTTTTGATCCAAACAAGGACAGAATCATAGATGCAAAGCTAACTGGTCTTACACAAAGCACATTGGCTGTAAGCTGCCATGAGGGGCAGGGTGGTTAACCATGGGTGAGATAGTTGGTGACATTGCCAGTCACAGAGGTGCATTGCATCTAAAAATCTATAGAAAAAAGACATTTATTGGTAAACCATGAAACATGATAACCAATACATACTGATGTCTGTGCTCTTCCTTTAAAAAGGACCAATCCGTAATCCATTTTTACGTCGTCATCTTGTATGCGAAACTCTACTTCTGCGTCCAAAATGAGCGTGGATCAGCTCTCAGATGTGAGATAGGCATTTCATTTAGTGTGGTCTCCACATCTGTCCTCTTGTGCAGTGAGCAATAGAGCGGGGCCAGGATCTTTGGTGTTTAATGCCCTTGTATACCTGGTTAGACTATTATTGGACAAACCAAACATACGGACAGGTCATCACGTGGCATGGTATCATCCAGACTGTCCGTGGAGACTTCCAGAGCCAAAATGTCATCACTGTTTACAGACAGTAAAAGGGTCTATAGGCCCTTTTCACAGCTACCATTTGGATGTGTCATAGCAGGTTAAACACAGGTATAACTGCAAACATTGTGGTTCCATTCCATTTAGCTGTGGCAGTGCCAGGGCCCTGGTATTGCCTATGCCGGCTTAGTGTAATGGCTGTGGCAAATTCAAAAAGTTTATAGATAAATCTGTGGCATTCTGCCATCTACAGACTTTTATGATTTGACCATTCATGTCTGCATGTATGTGGGGTACGACGTCACCAGCTAGCCTTTAATCAGCCTAGCATTGTGGGGCAAAGGTTCATATTGTGGAAGAACTAAATCATTAATCACAAATTTAACATGAAGGACAACCACAGACAAAGTAGTAGCAGCCCAACAACAGATTTAGAGCGACCATGGAGCAACCATCTGGACACCGCTACCAACATGACATGGGTGGAAAAGAGCAAGTTCTTACGAGCTGTAAAATAGTGTCCATCCAAATGCAAAACACTGATCTACAGTTCCATTTTGCAGTTGGCAGACATGGAAGATTCCTTACCTTGTCAAGACCAAGGGATTTTATGCTTTC
>OMKL01005990.1:10175-23284 GCA_900302295.1 Parasudis fraserbrunneri
CTTCACACTTACCCCTAAAATATTTTACTTTTACATCATTTGTAAAGTAAATACAAATAGAGCTGTTTTAGCTAAAAAAAAAAGATATATATAATTATCCAATACAATTACTACTGTTCAGCAATTGATGCACAAAAACCCATAGTGTATGCATTCAAAAATAATATCGGGATTTGGGTGGTATTTTGTTTGAATGCCCTTCAGTTTGTGTTCATTTAGTTCTGAAGTATTTTGTGTGTATGCGCGTGCATTCGTGTATGTATACACAAGTATGTGTGCTTGTGTGGCCCTCTGCTGCAGGGGCCCCACAGGATCACTCAGGAATGGGGTAGGTGCCCTCCCATGTGCCTGTGTTGGAAGAAAAAAAAAAAGAAGGAAAAAAGCTCGCTACCAGCTCATAGCAGTTGCTGCCACAACTCCAACACACTTTATACACTTTTCTGCCTCACATGCAACGAGAGACTGTCCTCTCACCTTTTCATTGTTTTCAGAAAATAATGAAAGAAAAAAAAAAAAAAGCTCCTGAGCGGCTAAACTTACAGTTCTATGTATATTGTAATGTGTACAAAAGAAATCTATGTATAGACAATTCCATGTGTTGAAAATGTGTACATATATAAATATATAATTATACTGAGTATAAAAACATATCAGAAAGAGTAGTATGCTTTTCACTGCTGTTTGTGATCAATATACAATATTTGTGTTGAACATTTTTATTTCTTTTTCATGTACATTATTTTGTATTTTTCTCAATGTGAAAATCTGAGGATGTCTTACTGCGAAGAGACCAGGATGATGTCTGCATTTCTGTTAAAAGAAGTCAGACTTAGACTGTGAAAGTATGAATGATAGTGTGCTCTATGACTTATACACATACTGTTTATAGAAATTACTATAGAAGCAATACCACCACAAGCCCCCTAAGTAGTGAACCTTACGTCATCACCAATCTACGGGTTTGCCCGTACCTATCAACCTATCATCTCTCTCAAATTTGGCTGACTACTCCCTTTTCGGACACAAACTTCCACAAAAGCCTTTCAAATGGAATTTCAGATAGAGATATGCACATGTTTATTTATAATACCTCTGAGATTCATCATTTTCAGAATTGCCACTTTAAGAATGATGTAGTTCTCGATTGTGCATTCCAGTGTGTATTCATGCCTTGCACTAAGTCTCGTTAGGGCTAATGTTGTATGCAGACGATGATTGCCTGCATCGTTGAATGAAACACAGATGTTGTAGCCCGACTAATTGAATGAAACAAAACACGGTGTAGCCTGCATAATTGAATGAAACGGATGCTGTAGTCGGAGAACGGATTATGTGTCTGGGTCACTGTCTTAATGTTGAGTTTGCATGTTGTATGTAGTTCTTTGGAGTGGTGGGTGCAGAGCAGGTGTCAGTCATTCTTGGCAATAACGTCTCTGTCTAAAGTCAGCGCTGATGCCAAAGGACTCTTATGGTCTCCATCTTGTTATCAGTAAGTCACACACTTCTGGTTCTCTGTCATGGCTAAAACTTGAAATTATTTTCTATTGGTGATTACCCAGTTTTTTTCTGTATTTAGTGAAGCTTACTTAGTGAAGCCATTTGGCATGTAGTCTGTGTAACTGGTTGGGTTTGATGTAAGCTTTTGTCGATAGATGTAGTGTGTGTGTATGTGTGTGTATGATGGATGGGTGGTAGTGCTTGGTCATTAAACATACTATAACTTTACAGTTGTATTGAAATGGTTTCTGTAACCCCACAACCATTGTAATGGAAAATACTGTGCCAGCTCATGTAGATGCAGTATGCAGCTGTAAATGATGAAAACATCAAAACGTCAAATGAATGTACAAGGTCATTCTGCTTTCTTTTCTGTTATGTATTTTTGCATTTGCATTTATAGTTTGAATAAAGGATTTTTTGAAAAAATAATGTGGCCATTGGCCCAGAGATGACCTCGGAACTGAATATGTTTTTGAGAAACTCAACCCTACCTCCATATATTTTGTTTCCAGATACGTGGTGGTTTAGTCAAGGGGGTTTCGTCTTACGAATTACGACACAGAATCTAGTACTGAACTTTCGCACCAAGCAGAGCAAAGTAGAAGCGTGTTTTCAACTCAACGTGACCCTTTCACACCGACATGTCATCCCAGGCCATTACTCAGGTCTGACGGGGATGTTTATATAGTTATATGGTCTATTCTAGTGGCATGTGAATAGCTGCCCTCCTGCTTAGGGACACTGAGCTAAACTCGTTCGGCCCCCCCCCTCGCAGCTCACCCAGCTTTGGCTACTCCCTCTGTGAGGAGACGGGACCTAGAGAGCATTCTAGAAAAGGGGGTGGGTTGACTAGCTTCGAGGAGTTTGTTTGACCTATATAGTTCTATTATTGTGACACAGTTGGCTGAAGAACTGCTGAGGTTAAGTTGGTTGGCCTCTAAGTAGCCTTTGAAAGTTCAAATCAAACAGCATTTACACCTTAAAGCTGCAGTATAGAGGGGGGTATTGATTACTGACAAGTAACACATTGTAATGAAAATAGAAACCCATTAGCGCTATTGTAACAACGCTGTAAATGGTAACACAGGTATGAATAAGTAAATGTAGTAACATGTATTCTAACAAAGCTTGTTGTCTTGATGGTGAAATGACCCTCATGCGAATCACTTGTTATTCAAAACCAGCATCATGATGGTTATCAAAGTACTGTGTGTACGGTTTCAGATTAGAATTCTGATAACTGAACATTCTAATGATGCTGTCACAATGGCTCATTTGTTGAATGGCATGACATTATCTGGCTGTGACATTATCCTGAATGATGTTCTGGCATTTCTGTAATATTTTCTTTCCATCTATCTGTTTGATTTTGTTTCTTACTCTTTCTGTGTATTGTATGTCCATATGTCCAGATTTGCTTCCTTTTATTGCACTGCCATTTTTCTTTGGACTTTGTATTGTTTGTATTCCTTTTTTATAGCACTGTGTAACTGATGTGAAAAGTGCTTTATGAATAAAGTTTATTCTTATTACTTATTGTCATTGTGTTGTTATTATCATTATTATTATTATTATTATTATTAGTAGTAGTAGTAGTAGTAGAAGTAGTAGTAGTATTAGGTCTGACAGGTGAATGTGTCTATTCTAGTGGCCTGTGAGTAGCTGCCTCCCTGCTTGGGGACACTGATCTAACACTCTGAAATCAAACAGCATTTACACCTTAAAGCTGCAGTATACAGGGGGGTACTGGCTACTGACGAATAACACATTTTAATGAAAAATTGTTTGTATTCCTTTTGTACAGCACTTTGTAACTGATGCAAAAAGTGCTTTATTGTTATTATTACTTATTGTTATTCTTATTCTTATTATTATTATCATTATTGTGGTTCGGAGGTAAGAACAGTATTACAATAGAAACCTCATTTGGGTGTAAAATTCAAGCAAAGATTGTATGAGTTCGCTGCTGGGCCTCTCACCAAAAAATATGCCCTCTCAAATCTCCATAAAGATGCTGTGGTATTCTCTTATCACCATTGGCAGTTAATTATTTTACATTGGAAGCATGCTCATCCACCCTCCCATATACAATGGATGAGAGATCTGATGAGCTACCTACATCTTGAAAAGATAAGGTATACAAGGCAGGGCAAAGCAAAAGGATTTCTCCTCCCTTAATGCTGACCTACTTTACTTACCTCCCAGGCCTCATCTTTAACCGAGGCCTATTACCATACAGAAACCTATTCAATGCCAGTACCCCAGAGGCCCCGTTCCAGGGTTTGTATTTATTTATTTATTTATTTATTTTTTAACATTTTTATTATTGATTATTATTATTTGAATTGTATTTTTTGTCTATAGGTCATCATGTCCTTTTCTTTTGTCGCTGTCAGGGTAATAGTAGGATGGGTGCGGGGATTACAAATTGTGAAGTTTTAGCACATAAAAAAAGATTATTTGACAAAATCAAAAAGTCAAAAATTCCTGTTGTCTCTCTCCTCTTACATACATTGTTGTCAATAGTATCAACACAGTAGGAACTGGAAAAGTACCATATGGGTGTCTTAGATCCTCCCACCGTCTATATGGAAATGTACCAGCAGCCAAAGCATACACACAGCTTTCTGGCACGGTGTTAAATGTGCTGTAATCAGTCACTGGCTGGTTTATCATTGACTTGGACCCTTAATACCCAAGGTTAAACATTAGAGCCTGACTGGAATTAGGTGCAGGAGATTGAGGCAGAATAATAAATAAATAAAAGTCACAAGTAGGACAATAACATGTTTTTTGCCCCTTTCACCAGACACCTTTTTCTGTGTTGTGTGCGTCTATGTATGTTTTTATGATATCTGTAAACAGCCTGCACCAACCCCAGGGGTTATCATGTGTTAAAAAATATTTCAGCATCGTGATCCTGATGAGGGTTTTGGATTATGTATCAGATGGGGTTTTTTTCTCTCCCCAAAACAAGACAAACAGCCTCTTGTCTCGATTTGATCCAGTCACATCTACCATGATAAACAACTAGTCACCGCAGATTGGTGTATAGCAGACAGAAGTGGAAAGAGCAGAGTGAGAGTACTTGTCTAGAAAATTACTCAAGTCAGAGAGTATCACACAAAGAAGTACTCAAGTACTTAGTTACTTTTTAACAAAAAATATTACGTAAACCCTCTGATTAACCCTGTCAGTTATCCAATCTCACAGGGTAAGAATTTTGAGAACTCAACATTCCAATGATGATGTCACAATGCCTACTGGCCATTTACAGATTATATCCTGAGAAAACAAATTCCAAAAGTTCTCAAAAATTGTGAGATTACATTTAGTCTCACAGCCCAGTTAAGGATTTTCCAAAATGCATCTGGACAGTAACATAATTTCTACTCATGTGTCTTTGGTTTACATACCTTGAAAATTCAGAAATCAAAGCTTCATAATTCTGAAGGCTGACTTTGCATTTGTATTCCTACTGTATGTCATTTGATGGCATGACGATGAGTAGTTGGGATGATTGTGGCTTTAAAATAGTGGGTTGGGGGAATAGTTGCTGTCTAATCCTGTTTTGAGTTCAGAGGGCACATTTGCACTGATGGAGGAATAGCTACTGTGGGGATTTCTGTCTGATCTAATCTAATGTGTTGTTATTCACGTGCCCCTCACAGGGTCACCTGTTTAGGGCAGGAACTATCCCATAAAACCATGATCATTTCCTGTTCAGGGCATATGGATAAAGTTTAACCATAACATGGAGCTTTTCAATGGAGGGTGTGTGTGTGTGTGTGTGTGCGCGCGTGCGTGTGTGTGTGTCCGTGTGTGCACCCGCGTGCAGCTTAACCATGGCCTTGAGAACCTAGGGTTTACACTCGTGTGGGACAGACTGGGTGAACCACGTGCGTATAGGGTGCGCCTCCTGTATGGGCGCTAGTGAGCAAAACACGCAAGGGGACAGGATGAGAGCTAGAATGAGAGAGGGAGGAGGGAAGGAACGAGGGGAGACAGAGTCGGGTCACATGTTCACCTCTATTATGTTTTGTTGTGCACAGACACCTGTTGTTATCACCCACCTGTCATCACCTAGAAATCAGGATCAGGTGACAACCCCTATCTGAGTCTGTAAAGTGTGTGCTTGATGATTGTTCTTCCGTTTGCACCCTGATGAAGACCTGAAGGTAGAAAACAATCTGTTTTTTTTGTGTGTTTTTTTAATTTTGTTTTTTATTGTTGTACACAATACACATGTGCCTTGTTTCCTCTCTCATATGATGGTCCTGAACCTTTTTTCCTTCAAAAACTGCACCTGCGTTTTCCTTGAGTCCTAAATGATAAAGACTAGTTCATGAGCACACCACTATTTCCTTTCTAAGATAGAACAGGGCTTGAGCGAGTTAGTGAGTGAGTGAGTGAGTGAGTGAGTCAGTGAGTGCAAGAGAAAGAGACCACTTCCAGGCAGAAAGTGTTCAAAAATATACTGTAGCTTTCCATGATTTTCCTTGTGAAAGCCCTTCTACCGTACCTGCATCTATTCTCATCCATATGACAGAGCTCACTGATTAATACTGTAAAAGGTTTTGAGTTCATAGAGCAAAATTTCAAATCTGTGATCTTCTTTTTGACCACATTAATGTGGGGTGCATTCACACCCATTCTTGAAGAGTGTGATCTGTAGATGTCACTTGACTTTTTGATCCACAGATGCCAAAAAATACGTTTTTATTTGTTTCTATTATTTTTTCAACCCATTGTAAATCGTAATGTAGATCTTGTCCCTTATGTATAAAGAAAGATGGTCTGTTAACGTATGGTATAAACCAAAACTAAGAATATATCGTCTCATAAAGAATAATTATCGCTCAGAACCATATGTTGTGTTCAGGTACATTACCATTAGCCACAGAAACAGGTAGATGCATTGGCACTCCTGAGGAAGAAAGATTTTGAAAATTTTGAAATTGAAAACGAAATCCCTTTTCTGTTTTACTGTCCTTTATATGATGAAATAAAATGAAATAAAGGACAGTAGTACATTGTAGTACAATGACATCTATTTGTGTTAACTTATTTTGGTTAGATGATCATGAAAGACTTGATATTTATATCTCAGTTATCACATATGAAAATGAACTATAGTTAATTGAACTAAGTATTCCTGTGTTTTTCTGTGCACACTGAAGAGATTTACCACAGAAATACTGCCAGTGATTCATAGTATTCCTGTGTTATTCCACACACACTTTTACCACAGAAATACTATGTATGGTAGTACATAGTATTTATATGATGGAATATTATAGAAATGTATAATGAATCACTGTAGTTATGTAACATTATATGAGTTACCATAGTAATTATTTAGTGATTCACTACAGTAGATTAAAAGATTAAAGTCCCACTGTTTGTCACACACCTGAGTGTGCGAAATTTGTTCTCCGCGTTTGACCCATCCCCTGAGGGAGCAGTGAGCAGCAGCGATGCCGCGCTCGGGAATCATGTGATGATCTAACCCCCCAATTCCAACCCTTGATGCTGAATGCCAAGCAGGGAGGCAATGTGTCCCATTTTATAGTCTTTCGTATGACTCGGTCGGGGATTGAACTCACGACCTCCCAGTCTCAGAGTGGACACTCTAACCACAAGGCCACTGATCTGATAATCAGGCCTATTTCTATAGTAATTTGCGCATACAGAGAAAAAAAACAAAAAAAACACAACAACAACAACTTCCTAGAAGAAGACCCCTAGTGTTATGTCAGAGTGTCCCGCATGCCCAAATGTTACATAAGTGATCACTTGGTCAGTAGGGTGGTTCACCTTCAACAGGTTTGACCACCAAACCCCCGTGAGGGGTAGCCGGGGTCCCCACTCTCATTCACATTCACACCTCCCCTCCCTCTGAACAATAAACTGAACTGGATTGGCAACACTGAGGCCCTCTACAGGAGGGGACAGAGCAAGCTGTTCTTCCTGAGAAAGCTCAGCTCCTTCAACGTGTGCAATAGGCTGCTGCAGGTGTTGTAACATCAACACAAGGGACTCCAACAAACTGAACAAGCTGGTGAGGAAGGCTAGCTCAGTAGTTGGAGCTGAACTGGATAATCTGGAGGTGGTTGCAGAGGGGAGGACAAAGAGGAAGCTGGAGGCTATCCGGGAGAACTGACTCATATTTTCATTCATTCATATATTCATACATATTCATTCACTCACTCATTTTTGTTGATATATATTTATTGATAGACTAAGACCACTTACTGTTAGACTGTACATATTTATATTTATTGATAAACTGTACATATGTTCATTCAGTCACTCTTTCAGAGATCCAGTGCAGATATCAGATATCTAGGGCCAGCAGCTTAATTGAATTGAAATACTTTATTATCCCGTAGGGAAATTCGGTGCACAGTTTGCTCACATGTTTTATTTTATCTGTATTTTCATTTATATGCTTACTCTTATTATCTTTGTTTGGTTTTTGCACTCTTACCCTTACCTGTATCTCTCCTGTGTTTCTTTTTTATTGCTGTTGCTGCTGTGACACCTGAATTTTCCTCTGGAGATGAATAAAGGTTTATGTATCTATCTATCTATCTATCTATCTATCTATCTATGAGTGTGAAATTTGACATGTGGTCACTTGTACCTAGGTACTGGCCAACTATAAACAGTAGCCCGTGTTACATACATAAGACCAACACTCACTGACGTGTCGTGGAACCGAGACAATCAATTGTGCACGTGAGCAGATCTCCAGGGTTGATACAAATTTATTGATCAAACAATAAGAGTCAATAACAAAATAGAGATCTATGAGCTGTAAGCTTAAGGGGTCCTAGCCTCCTGGCGGAGGGGGAAGCGGGTGTCTTTAAATCCACGACTCATGCCTGTTTTGGCACATGAGAGTCAATAAAATCAATACTGGGCACAAGACATAACAATACACTTCACTTTTCCAAAAGGTTTCCTCATGCCAAACTTTGCTAAACAAAAGCTTAATTTGATTTTATTGTGTTTTATCTCTATCTATCTATCTATCTATCTATCTATCTATCTATCTATCTACGGTAAAATAAATAACTAGAAATAACAGGGAGAGCGGCAAACTACGGACCTGGATGCCAACAGCCCTGTAAGAGTGCAACAGTAAGTTCACCTGTCTAAATCATGTTTCCTAATGTATACATTTCAAAGTTTGAAGTTTATGTTGCCTATAATTCTAAATAAGTCAATCTGCATGGGTTTATGGAGATTGACTTAAATCTGCATCCCACTCCCCTCAAGAGATAACGTTGTTTTCTCCCACAAATGTCAGGTTTAGCAATTATTCTTATCTGTTTATTCACGATTAAAGCCTAATGCGGTGTGCCTTTGTCCTAGATAAATCAAACGTGAGATTTTACTTTTTGTTATTTGTATCAGGGGAACAGCTGGTGTGGTAGGAGACTGCTCCTGTTAGCTCCAGCTGTAGCCAGCTCCAGGGCTCCACCCTGGAATGTATAAGTTCACTGCTGTCTTGTCTTCAACTAATGGGTTAGCCACAGAATGCAAAACCTACTGCCAAAAAATTATATAATTTCTTATTCATTCATTTTTGCAACCTTGTCTGTTTGTATGAATGTAGCATTAATTGTCATACATTATTTTTTTATGTTGAGCACTTTGAGATCCTAATATATGAAATGTGTGAAATAAAAAAAATAAAAAATACTATGATTTTGTGTTTGTTGTTATTATCATCATCATCTGTGTTATGCTCAATGTTTGTATCAAATGGCAGTTACGATTGCACAACTGACCATAATTAAATTTTACAACTGATATCTGTCAACCAGCTCAGCTTGGCAAGTCAAATAATCGTTTGAGTGGTTGTGTGAGTTATGAATATGTTATGTAATAGATGCCTGTAGCAAAGTGAGAAACTCAAAAGCAGAGTAAGGGCTGGGACGCTGGAAAAGAGTCTACATGCTCTCTGTCACGTCCCCCATTTCGACGCCTCACTCCTCTACCATCCTGCCGGTTTACATGATTGGCCACCGCAGCGTGACGTCGGGTTGCGGTTTGCCAAAAGTTGATTCTATTTCTACTTTCTTGCCGCACATCGCTGCGTTGTTTTTCGGCAACCCCCCAATGCGTTTTTACCTAACCCAAACGCACTACCCTGATGCAAATCTTTTATATAGTTCTACGGGGGTAACCAGCGATTTTCCCGCATTGCCTGAATTGGCATGAATCGGCCCTTAGCATGTCTCATCTGGTTTTAACAAATTGGACTGGAAATGCTTTTATTCTTATGGCAACTGCAAAACTGAATAAACCCAGGACTCAGTAGATATGGAACATCTGTACTTCACTTGGAGTGAGACACTCAGTCAGAATGCAACCTTCTTGTTATTTCTTATTTTTGCTATTGTTGCTGTTAATACACACATGACATGGCTTCCAATGCTGCGATGTGTTGTGAACAACTGTGAATGTGATTTGTATGTGATTCCATGTGATTTTATTCTGCTGCAAACCAAAATTGCCTCTTGGTGACATTTTCAATCTAAGTGTGTAGTTTGATGCTCTCCCTCTGGGAAGACAGTGAATTATTGATGGGAGTAATGTATTATTGAGTAGTAATATAATAGATTATTGATGAGTATATGGATATATTAATGTGGATCAATGAATAAAGATTGAAATGATCAGAAGCTGAATTAGAAGCTTAATTTTTTTCCCTCTTCCCGTTATCTCCACCCAGCTGTGGCAAGCCCATAACTAGGATATGACTCATTTCCCCTTTCTGTCTGTTGACTCCATCATCCTGAAATATGCAGATAAGAGACCCCCCACCCCCTTGTCATGGGCAAGAATTGAGAAATTCAGGATAGGTATTGTGTGATACAAACACATCACTTTGTGAAGGCAATTGACTCACAGTCATGTAGACATCCCAGTCTCAATGAACATATGCACCACTGCCTCCTCATGCTTGTTGTGTTGACAAATTTGACCAAATCGACAAAAACTAAAACTAAAGATATTTTCTGTATATTTTAATTTTACTTAGTTTTGTAAGTACACAATATAGTTTCAGGGTTTTTTCTTAAGTCTAGTTTTTTTTGTTTATTTCAGTTTGCTAAAATGTCGTTTTAGTTAGTTTGTTTTTATAGTTTTGATTAACTATAATAACCTTGCCCCCCACACACATACACGCACACATACATGCTGTATCTTGACTTGACATCAAAATAGCACCAACTCCTTGACAAGTACAGAATGTGTAGGTCTCTGACCAAGATTACTGACTTGCATGAGAGCCTCTTCTCCAAGGCCTACTCAACAAAGGCACCTGGCTGACATTAAGAACAATGCTCCACGGGTCCACAAAGACTGAGCTTTGGGACATTTACATTAATACAATTTAAGTGCAATTTTTAAGTGCAATATACATATCTATTTTTTGGTGAACATAGCTTATATGTTGTACATGTTACGTTCTGATGACTAAGATTACTTCTCTGAACTGATTCGCATGCAGAGAATCAGTCAGAGTTACAGCACAACACTGCCTCTGTATGTCACATGTGAGAATTTCTAACCTCTGACACTCCCCTGCCATGACATGATGTAAAAAAAACAAAAAAAAAACAGTCCACATAAATATCCCCCCCTCCGGTTAGTTTTTCCATTTACACTACTCTGGCAGTAGGTGGCAGTAGACGGCAGTGTTTACTAACTTAACAGGACTGGTTGTTGACAAGCAGCAGGGGGTTCCAAACTTTTATAGAAGGCATGATTGGGAAGATTACTTGTAGAGTGTATTCCATTACACATTACAGATTACCTTCTAAAAAAATTGTGATTAGTAACATAATCAATTGGATTACTCAAACAGAGCAACATAACCTGATTACATTTTATTATTTTAGGATTACTTTGCCTCTTAAGATAATATAAACCACAAGATAAGATAAACCTTTATTCATAACCGGAGGGAAATTCAGGTGTTATAGCAGCAACAGCAATGAGTGAGAAATACAGGAGAGATACAGGTAAGGAGTGCAAAAACCAAACAATGATAATAAGAGTAAGCATATAAATAAAAATACAGATAAAATAAAACACTGAGCTGCTGACCCTAGATAGATAGATAGATAGATAGATAGATAAATGTATAGAACTAGGGTAAAATGGACAATTTACTCCAATTGACATACTGTCATTTGAATGATGTTATTGTCATTGTCTACAATTATGATTACAATTATTTCAAGTAGTGTATAATGACATCTGTGTCCTTAATCTAACCATCAGAATGCTTTTCCCCCTTTCAAACACACCTCTGTGTAATCCAACAAGTAATCACTAGTTTTTCAAAAGTATATGTAACCTTATTACTGTGTTATTCTCAGTAACTGTAAGTGATCACAGTTACCATATTTTTGTACGTTAATTATCTTAATTAATTAATGAATTAATTAATGAATTAAGCAATTAATCGTATTATTAGGTTATGTGATTGCTTGTGTGTGTGTGTGTGTGTGTGTGTGTGTGTGTGCAAGGTGTATGCATAGTTTTGGCGAAGCAGAACCTTTTCAGGACCTGGTCTGTAGTGCAATCAAGTGTTAACTCTGCCCAACATGGCCGGCCAGGAGCTACAGGGGAGATAAGCAAGTGCGCCTGTTTGGGGTTACTTTTTATCTCCACCAGGTAGCAGTGTACTATAAGTGATTGATTGAACAGCACAAGTCAACAGCAGTGGCCTGTTATGAGACATAAGAGGGAATTCCTTGAAGTGGACATTGAAATGGTTGCTATAGATGAAACATCGATCAGGACAGAGTATGGAAGGAATGCAGCCTCATCCGGGCAAGTTACCGAAGGAAGAAAAACAGGTATGAGAAGGACACTGTGTGGATATATCTCCGGAGATTATGTTTTTGCCCCAGAACAACTTCTGGAGTCGGTCAAGCTAGCTAACGTTAACGTCACAAGGTAGGCAAACGTTACATCTGAAATTTTCATTACCTTTCTCCATCCAAGTTGCGTAACAGTTGTGTCCGTGGATTGTGCAGTTTGGACTGGCTCAGATGACAATAAGGCAAGCCTTGTTTAGGTTATGGGCTACATTCTAGTGGTAATATGTCTGGCTACTGGCTTAGCTCCCTATTTTCGTTGTCAGATACATTTACATGTGCAACTATACCAACCTAATAGGGGTTGAGCACGTTGCCAACAAATGGCAATTAGTGAATATGATTTGTGTGTTCATACAGCTACTTAGCCATTTCATTGTCACCAATATAATGTCAGGATTTCCCTGAACAAATGGAAGGTCATATCTAACATGTAGTCTGCTGTCCTTAGTATGCTAGTGACTTGTCAACACATTTGGGCTTTTTTTCTTTCCCAGAGACAATGGATGATCGCAGCGTATGTTGTGCGAGTGTGTTTGCATACTAGCAATTATAATGAATGATAATAGATGGTCTCTGCATTTGTTAATATTGTAGTAGTAGTAATAGTAGTAATATTGTTTGTTTACTCTGTGGGAGAGAGAGAGAGAGAGAGAGAGAGAGAGAGAGAGAGAGAGAGAGAGAGAGAGAGAGAGCGCGGGTGTT